>JBBDHG010000126.1:3765000-3917294 GCA_037951165.1 Lophius americanus | reverse complement strand
CCTTGTTTCAGGGGGGTTCTTCACATGTTTTACAGGGTTTATTCACATGTTTAAGAGGGTTTATTCACATGTTTTAGAGAGTTTATTCATATGTTTTAAAAGGTTTATTCACATGATTTAGAGGGTTTATTAACGTATTTTGAAGGATTCATTCCCATGTTTAAGAGGGTTTATTCACATGTTTTAGAGGGTTCATGAACATGTTTAAGAGGATTTATTCACATGTTTTGAACGAATTATTCACATGTTTAAGAGGGTTTGTTCTCATGATTTAAAGTGTTTATTCACATGTTTTAGAGGGTTTATTCACATGTTTTAGAGGGTTCATACAAATGTTTAAGAGGATTTATTCACATGTTTTGAAGGGTTTATTCACATGTTTTAGAGGGTTCATGAACATGTTTAAGAGGATTTATTCACATGTTTTGAACGAATTATTCACATGTTTAAGAGGGTTGATCTCCTGATTTAAAGTGTTTATTCACATGTTTTAGAGGGGTTTATTCACATGTTTTGAAAGGTTTATTCACATGTTTAAAAAAGTTTTTTTACAATGTTTTAGAGGGTTTATTCAAATGTTTTAGAGGATTTATTCATATGTTTTAAAGGGTTTATTCACATGTTTTAGAGGGTTTATAAACATTTCTAAGAGGATTTATTAACGTATTTTGAAGGATTCATTCCCATTTTTAAGAGGGTTTATTCACATGTTTTAGAGGGGTTTATTCACGTGTTTTGAAAGTTTTATTCACATGTTTAGGAGGGTTTATTACAATGTTTTAGAGGGTTTATTCAAATGTTTTAGAAGATTTATTCACATGTTTAAGAGGGTTTGTTCTCATGATTTAAAGTGTTTATTCACATGTTTTAGAGGGTTTATTCACATGTTTTAGAAGGTTTATTCACATGTTTTAGAGGGTTTTTTCACGTGTATAAGAGGGTTTATTCACATGTTTAGAGAGTTTATTCACATGTTTTAGAGAGTTTATTGATATGTTTAAAAGGGTTTATTCACATGTTTTAGAGAGTTTATTCATATGTTTTAAAAGGTTTATTGAAATGTTTTAGAGGGTTTATTCACCTGTTTTAGAAAGTTTATTCATTTGTTTTAAAGGGTTTATTCACATGTTTTAGAGGGTTCATACACATGTTTAAGAGGATTTATTCAAATGTTTTGAAGGGTTTATTCACATGTTTTAGAGGTTTTATTTATATGTTTTAAAGAGTTATTCACATGTTTTAGAGGGTTCATAAACATGTTTACATCTTTGACGTTTATTCATATGTTTTAAAAGGTTTATTCACATGTTTTAGAGGGTTTATTCACATGTTTAAGAGGGTTTATTCCCATGTTTTAGAGAGTTTATTCATTTGTTTTAAAGGGTTTATTCACATGTTTGAGAGGATTTATTCACATGTTTTAGAGAGTTTATTCATTTGTTTTAAAGGGTTTATTCACATGTTTTAAAGGGTTCATACACATGTTTAAGAAGATTTATTCACATGTTTTGAAGGGTTTATTCACATGTTTAAGAGGTTTTATTTATATGTTTTAGAGAGTTTATTCATTTGTTTTAAACGGTTTATTCACATGTTTAAGAGGGTTTATTCACATGTCCTAGAGAGTTTATTCATATGTTTTAAAGGGTTTATTCACATGTTTTAGAGGGTTCATACACATGTTTAAGAGGATTTATTCACATGTTTTGAAGGGTTTATTCACATGTTTTAGAGGGTTCATGAACATGTTTAAGAGGATTTATTCACATGTTTTGAACGAATTATTCACATGTTTAAGAGGGTTTGTTTTCATGATTTAAAGTGTTTATTCACATGTTTTAGAAGGTTTATTCACATGTTTTAGAGGGGTTTATTCACATGTTTTGAAAGGTTTATTCACATGTTTAAGAGGATTTATTAACGTATTTTGAAGGATTCATTCCCATGTTTAAGAGGGTTTATTCACATGTTTTAGAGGGTTCATGAACATGTTTAAGAGGATTTATTCACATGTTTTGAACGAATTATTCACATGTTTAAGAGGGTTTGTTCTCATTATTTAAAGGGTTTATTCACATGTTTTAGAGGGTTTATTCACATGTTTTAGAGGGTTCATACAAATGTTTAAGAGGATTTATTCACATGTTTTGAAGGGTTTATTCACATGTTTTAGAGGGTTCATGAACATGTTTAAGAGGATTTTTTCACATGTTTTGAACGAATTATTCACATGTTTAAGATAATTGTTCTCCTGATTTAAAGTGTTTATTCACATGTTTTAGAAGGTTTATTACAATGTTTTAGAGGGTTTATTCAAATGTTTTAGAGGATTTATTCATATGTTTTAAAGGGTTTATTCACATGTTTTAGAGGGTTTATAAACATTTCTAAGAGGATTTATTAACGTATTTTGAAGGATTCATTCCCATTTTTAAGAGGGTTTATTCACATGTTTTAGAGAGTTTATTCATATGTTTTAAAGGGTTTATTCACATGTTTTAGAAGGTTTATAAAAATGTTTAAGAGGATTTATTCATATGTTTTGAAGGGTTTATTCACATGTTTAAGAAGGTTTGTTCTCATGATTGAAAGGGTATATTCACATGTTTTAGAGGGTTTATTTAGATGTTTTAGAGGGGTTTATTCACATGTTTTGAAGGGTTTATTCACATGTTTAGGTGGGTTTATGCGCATGTTTTATAGGGTTTCTTTACATGTCAAAGAAAGTTTATTCTCATGTCTTCGAGGGTTTATTCACATGTTTTAATTGGTTAATTCATATGCTTTAGAGGATTTATTCCCTTGTTTCAGGGGGATTCTTCACATGTTTTACAGGGTTTATTCATATGTTTAAGAGGGTTTATTCACATGTTTTAGAGAGTTTATTCATATGTTTTAAAAAGTTTATTCACATGATTTAGAGGGTTTATTAACGTATTTTGAAGGATTCATTCCCATGTTTAAGAGGGTTTATTCACATGTTTTAGAGGGTTCATGAACATGTTTAAGAGGATTTATTCACATGTTTTGAACGAATTATTCACATGTTTAAGAGGGTTTGTTCTCATGATTTAAAGTGTTTATTCACATGTTTTAGAGGGTTTATTCACATGTTTTAGAGGGTTCATACAAATGTTTAAGAGGATTTATTCACATGTTTTGAAGGGTTTATTCACATGTTTTAGAGGGTTCATGAACATGTTTAAGAGGATTTATTCACATGTTTTGAACGAATTATTCACATGTTTAAGAGGGTTGATCTCCCGATTTAAAGTGTTTATTCACATGTTTTAGAGGGGTTTATTCACATGTTTTGAAAGGTTTATTCACATGTTTTAGAGGGTTTATTCACATGTTGTAGAAGGTTTATAAAAATGTTTAAGAGGATTTATTCACATGTTTTGAAGGGTTTATTCACATGTTTAAGAAGGTTTGTTCTCATGATTGAAAGGGTATATTCACATGTTTTAGAGGGTTTATTTAGATGTTTTAGAGGGGTTTATTCACATGTTTAGGTGGGTTTATGCACATGTTTTATAGGGTTTCTTCACATGTCAAAGAAAGTTTATTCTCATGTCTTCGAGGGTTTATTCACATGTTTTAATTGGTTAATTCATATGCTTTAGAGGATTTATTCCCTTGTTTCAGGGGGATTCTTCACATGTTTTACAGGGTTTATTCACATGTTTAAGAGGGTTTATTCACATGTTTTAGAGAGTTTATTCATATGTTTTAAAAGGTTTATTCACATGATTTAGAGGGTTTATTCAAATGTATAAGACGGTTTATTCACATGTTTTAGAGAGTTTATACATTTTTTTAAAGGGTTTATTCACATGTTTTAGAGGGTTCATGAGCATGTTTAAGAGGATTTATTCACATGTTTTGAAGAAATTATTCACATGTTTAAGAGGGTTTGTTCTCATGATTGAAAGGGTATATTCACATGTTTTAGAGGGTTTATTTAGATGTTTTAGAGGGGTTTATTCACATGTTTTGAAGGGTTTATTCACATGTTTAGGTGGGTTTATGCACATGTTTTATAGGGTTTCTTCACATGTCAAAGAAAGTTTATTCTCATGTCTTCAAGGGTTTATTCACATGTTTTAATTGGTTAATTCATATGCTTTAGAGGATTTATTCCCTTGTTTCAGGGGGATTCTTCACATGTTTTACAGGGTTTATTCACATGTTTAAGAGGGTTTATTCACATGTTTTAGAGAGTTTATTCATATGTTTTAAAAGGTTTATTCACATGATTTAGAGGGTTTATTCAAATGTTTAAGAGGATTTATTCACATGTTTTGAAGGGTTTATTCACATGTTTTAGAGGGTTCATGAACATGTTTAAGAGGATTTATTCACATGTTTTGAACAAATTATTCACATGTTTAAGAGGGTTGTTCTCCTGATTTAAAGTGTTTATTCACATGTTTTAGAGGGGTTTATTCACATGTTTTGAAAGGTTTATTCACATGTTTAGGAAGGTTTATTACAATGTTTTAGAGGGTCTATTCAAATGTTTTAGAGGATTTATTCATATGTTTTAAAGGGTTTATTCACATGTTTTAGAGGGTTTATAAACATTTCTAAGAGGATTTATTAACGTATTTTGAAGGATTCATTCCCATTTTTAAGAGGGTTTATTCACATGTTGTAGAGAGTTTATTCATATGTTTTAAAGGGTTTATTCACATGTTTTAGAAGGTTTATAAAAATGTTTAAGAGGATTTATTCACATGTTTTGAAGGGTTTATTCACATGTTTAAGAATGTTTGTTCTCATGATTGAAAGGGTATATTCACATGTTTTAGAGGGTTTATTTAGATGTTTTAGAGGGGTTTATTCACATGTTTTGAAGGGTTTATTCACATGTTTAGGTGGGTTTATGCACATGTTTTATAGGGTTTCTTCACATGTCAAAGAAAGTTTATTCTCATGTCTTCGAGGGTTTATTCACGTGTTTTAATTGGTTAATTCATATGCTTTAGAGGATTTATTCCCTTGTTTCAGGGGGATTCTTCACATGTTTTACAGGGTTTATTCACATGTTTAAGAGGGTTTATTCACATGTTTTAGAGAGTTTATTCATATGTTTTAAAAGGTTTATTCACATGATTTAGAGGGTTTATTCAAATGTATAAGACGGTTTATTCACATGTTTTAGAGAGTTTATACATTTTTTTAAAGGGTTTATTCACATGTTTTAGAGGGTTCATGAGCATGTTTAAGAGGATTTATTCACATGTTTTGAAGAAATTATTCACATGTTTAAGAGCGTTTGTTCTCATGATTTAAAGGGTTTATTGACATGTTTTAGAAGGTTTATTCACATGTTTTAGAGGGGTTTATTCACGTGTTTTGAAAGTTTTATTCACATGTTTAGGATGGTTTATTACAATGTTTTAGAGGGTTTATTCAAATGTATTAGAGGATTTATTCACATGTTTAAGAGGGTTTATTCACATGTTTTAGAGAGTTTATCCATATGTTTTAAAGGGTTTATAAACATGTTTAAGAGGATTTATTGACATATTTTGAAGGATTCATTCAGATGTTTATGAGGGTTTTTTCTTATGATTTAAAGGGTTTATTCACTTGTTTTAGAGGGTTTCTTCACATGTAAAAGAGAGTTTTTTCACATGTTTTAATTGGTTTATTCATATGCTTTAGAGGAATATCCCCTTGTTTCAGGGGTTTCTACACATGTTTTAGAGGGTTTATTCATATGTTTTAAAAGATTTATTCACATGTTTTGAAGGATTCATTCACATGTTTAAGAGGGTTTGTTCTCATGATTTAAAGGATTATTCATATGTTTTAGAGGGTTTATAAACATGTTAAAGAGAATTTATTCAAATGTTTTGAAGGAATCATTCACATGTTTAAGAGGGTTTGTTCTCATGATTTAAAGGGTTTAGTCACATGTTTTTGAGGGTTTATTCACATGTTTAAGAAGGTTTATTCATGTTTTAAAGAGTTTATTCACATGTTTTAGAGGGTTTATAAAAATATTTAAGAGGATTTATTGACATGTTTTGAAGGATTCATCCACATGTTGTAAAGGGTTTACTCACATGTTTTAGATGGTTTATACACATGTTTAAGAGGATTTATTCACGTTTTGAAGGCTTTATTCACATGTTTAAGAGTTTTTATTCATATGTTTTATAGAGTTTATTCACATGTTTTAAAATGTTTATTCAAATGTTTTAGGTGGTTTATTCATATGCTTTAAAGGATTTATTCTCATGTTTCAGGGGTTCTATTCACATGTTTTCGAGGGTTTATACACATGTTTAAGAGGATTTATTCACAACTTTTGTAGGGTTTATTCACATCTTTTAGAGGGTTTATAAGGATGTTTAAGAGGATTTATTCACATCTTTTAAAGGATTCATTCACATGTTTAAGAGGGTTTGTTCTCATGATTTAAAGGGTTTATTCACATTATTTAAAGGGTTTATTCACATGTTTTAGAGGGTTTATTTACATGTTTTAGAGGGTTTATTCACATGTTTTAGAGAGTTTATTCATTTGCTTTACAGGGTTTATTCACATGTTTTAGAGGGTTTATACACATGTTTAAGAGGATTTATTCACACGTTTTAAAGGATTTATTCATATATTTTAGAGGGTTTATTCACATTTTTTAGAGACTTTTTGAACATGTTTTAAAGGGTTTATTAATATGTCTTAGAGGGTTTATTCTCATGTTTTAGAGGGTTTATTCACATTTTGTAAAGGGTTTATTCACATGTTTTAGAGGGTTTATTCACATGTTTAAGAGGTTTTATTTACATGTTTTAAAGGGTTTATTCACATGTTTTAGAGGGTTTATTCACATGTTTTTGAGGGTTAATACACATATTTAAGGGGGTTTATGCACATGTTTTAGAGGGTTCATTCACATGTTGTAAAGGGTTTATTCACATGTCTTAAAGGGTACATTCATATGTTTTAGACGGTTAATTTACATGTTTTAGAGGGTTTCTTCACATGTCTTAGAGATTTTATTCATATCTTTTAGAGGGTTTATTCACATGTTTAAGAGGTTTTATTTACCTGTTTTAAAGGGTTTATTTACATGTTTTAGAGGGTTTATTCATATGTTTTGGAGGGTTAATACACATATTTAAGAGGGTTTATGCACATGTTTTAGAGGGTTCATTCACATGTTGTAAAGGGTTTATTCACATGTTTTAAAGGGTACATTCATATGTTTTAGATGGTTAATTTACATGTTTTAGAGGGTTTCTTCACATGTCTTAGAGATTGTATTTATATGTTTTAGAGGGTTTATTCACATGTTTAAGAGGTTTTATTCACAAGTTTTAAAGGGTTTATTCACATATCTTAGAGTGATTATTCACAAGTTTTAGAGGGTTTATTCTCATGTTTTAGAGGGTTTATTCACATATCTTAGAGGGTTTAGTTACATGTTTTATAGGGTTTATTCACATGTTTAAGATGGTTTATTCTCATGTTTCAGAGGGTTTATTCACATGTTTTTGAAGGTTTATTCACAGTTTTAAGAAGGTTTATCAACATGTTTAAGAGCTTTTGTTTACATGTTTTAGAGGGTTTATTCACATATCTTAGAGTGATTATTCACTATCACACTATTGTGTTGATGAACACGTGAAGAAAATTATGTCACATTTTGACAGTTTTTCCTTTCCCAAGCCTAGATCTACTAACTAGGCGAATAAAAAATCTTAATTTTGACACTTTGTGTGCTTGTAAAAGTCCAGTATATACTGAAATACTTACAATGTTTATTCACATGTTTTAAAAGGGTTTAGTCACATGTTTTAGAGGGTTTCTTAACATGTCTTAGAGGGTTTATGCACATATTTTAAGGGGCTTTTTCACATGTTTTGAAGGGTTTATTCACATCTTTTAGAGGATTATTCACATGTTTTAAAGGGTTTATTCACATTTCTTAGAGAGTTTATTCACATGTTTTAGAGGGTTTATTCACATGTTTTAAAGGATTTATTCATATGTTTTAGAGGGTTTATTCACATGTTTTAGAGACTTTTTGAACATGTTTTAAAGGGTTTATTAATATGTTTTAGAGGGTTTATTCACATATCTTAGAGTGATTATTCACATGTTTGAAAATTATCACATTTGTCACATTTTGACAGTTTTTCCTTTCCCAAGTCTAGATCTACTATCTAGGCGAATAAAAAATCTTAATTTTGACACTTTTTGTGCTTGTAAAAGTCCAGTATGTACGGAAATACTTTTACCGTGTCAAGATCTAAAATGCACCAGTGAGCAGCCTCAGCTGCAGAAGTACGGGTAGAAACTTCCGAATGGTGTAGCATCAGCAGTGGCATTCCAAGTTCGAACTGGGGGAATGGGGCTGACCCATGCTTTGCTATGCTATGCTATGAGTATTTCCAGCGTCGGGGACAGTGTTGGCCTGGACTAAAGGTTCAGATAGAGACACGTCAAGCTCAATCCCAGAGGGGGCCAAGTTTACAGATGGAGACCACATCGAGGGCCGAACACCCATTTTATAGAATTCTGAACAAACTAACGGAATGACAAATATGAAAATCACAGATTGAATTCAAAATAGGGTAGATCAGCGTAACTGATTGTAAATTATGTCTCCCTCTCTTATCATCGAAGTTTCACAGAATTATTTCCAATTAAAAGGCAGGAAACTATATTTTTCAAGTTACAAATAAAATCTAAAATCAATCAGTTTTTAATTAACAATATGAACAAAAAGGATCTTTTAGTGACCCTTTGGTTGATGGCTGTGATGATTTAGTCATTTCTTTCTTCTGTTAAAATAACAAAAGTAAAAGAAGGCTGTTGCTCCTCGTATCTTTTCCTGCAGTCAGGAGCAGCTGTTCCTCAGAAAACAGTAATGTTGTCACGCTGGCACCACAATTAGGATCCAAAAGCACGACTTCCACAAGGTCTGGTGAATAAACTCTTTACTATGTAAAGGCAGGCAAACAATAATCAAGGGGGCAGGCAATATACGAGGTTTGGTACACGTGCAGATGTCAGAACCGTAAATCACGAGGAACACAAAGAATCACACTGGAAAGGTTGGCACAAGGGAACACGATCTGGCATAGGTGGAGAGAGAAGCACAGCTTAAATACACTGCGAGGCAGGGTATTAACAAGACGCAGGTTTTGACAATCAAGGTGGAGAAGCAATCAGTAAACAATATGCAAACTCTTCTGGGCCATATCCCTCCCAATCAACCAGGTACTGATGTCCCCGTCCCCTCCGAAGGACAACCAGCAATCACTTTAAACGTAAGGCTGCAGGATTAACCACTTTAGAGATGGAGAAAGGCCCCACGAAGCGGGGAACCAGCTTCCGTGACTCCACACGTAGCGGCAGATTCTGTGTCGAGAGCCAGACCCTCTGTCCTGGACGGTAGATGGGCGGGGTGATTCTGCACCGATCTGCTGTTCTCTTGCAACGAGGATTACTTCGGATGGACACTTTACGGGCCATGGAGACATCCCTAGGAAAACCATGGAGACGGAATACATGGGACAACATTACCTCCGCCGTCTCCTTGGCGGAGGGAAGTTTAAGTAGAGGAATAAAATGGACCATCTTGGTGAGGTGGAGCAGCTGGAGCAGGCCGGAAGGAGAGCGGCACGAGGTCTTGTTTCTTGCAAAGACAGGACAAGCAGCTACATACTCCTCCACCTCCTTGGTCATGGAGCCCAATCAGAAACGCTGTCGGATTACAGATAAGGTCCTACAGACTCCCGGATGGAATGAAAGGAGGGAGGTGCGAGCCCAGTTGATGACCTTAGATTGTAGCAATGCCGGGACAAACAGCCGATTTGGAGGGCAACCCTGTTGCACTGGAATATTCTTACCTGCCTCTTTCACTCCCCTCTCTACTCCCCATGTTACTGCCCCGATGATGCATGATGGGCGAGGGGATCCTAGAAACTGGATCAGGGTCATATAGCCGAGAGAGAGCATCAGGTTTAATGGTCTTGGATCCTGGACGGAATGAGATAACAAAGTTGAATCTATTGAAAAACAAGGCCCACCTGGCCTGCCTGGGGTTGAGCCGCTTAGCTGCACAGATGTATTGCAGATTGGTGGTTGCTCTGACCCTTCCAGCCAATGGCGCCATTCTGCTGCTCCGCTTGAGAAGTCCACTGAAACTTTACATGAGGAGGAGTTAAGGCATGCAGCGGAGCAGCTACTGAGCTGAAGTTGCGGATAAAACGTCTATAAAAATTTGCAAAACCCAGAAAACGCTGCACCAGCTTACGGCTGTTGGGCATGGGCCAATTGATCACCGCACTGACCTTAGATGGGTCCATCTGCACCTTGTTAGGAGATACCACGAATCCAAGGAACGAGACGGAAGTTGCATGGAACTTCCACGTCTCTGCCTTGACAAATAACCGATGGTGGAGAAGGCGCTGAAGAACCTGGCGGACATGTTGAACATGGCTCCTCTCATCCGGAGAATGAGAGGAGCCATGTTCTCTGCCTTATCAAGCTTGGTAAAGCTCTTGGAAACATTAATAACTCAAACGCAGACGAGAGTAACAGAAGGGGGTACCTGTTCTTAATGGTGATGTTGTTTAGTCCTCTGAAATCAATGCAGGGACTCAGTAATGTAGGTCTGCATGGCCTCCCTCTCGGGGGCTGAGAGAGAGTATAGCCTACCCCTTGGTGGTGAGGTTCCTGGCAGGAGGTCAATGCAGCAAACATAGGTCCCGTGAGGTGGCAACTTGTCGGCTCTTGTCTTGCTGAATAGCTCTTCTACGTCCCAGTAACACAAGGGGATCTTTAGCAGGCTAGGGTCAGTTGGCTCCGGAGATGGGGTGACTGCGGCCCTGGCCATCCTGGCTGGGAGGTTCTCAGGCATGGTGAACTGAGAAGGGGGCTGACAGAGCTGGGAGATAGATGGTCTACAGCAGGATCTTAAGCAGTTCCTACCCCAAGAGATTATCTCTCCAGTACTACAATCAATGTGGAGATTATGTTTCCTTAACCATGGTAACCCGAGAATGATGGCATGAGTAGGAGAGTCAATGAGGTGGAAACAGATGTCTTCTCTGTGATTCCCTGCTACCCAGAGATGGAGTGGTTGCGTGCAATGAGTAATCCTGTATAAGAACCGACCATCAAAAGCACTGGCGTCCAGAGGCTTGGGTAGAGTGGATACCTTGAGACCCAGTCTTTTTGCTAAACTCCAGTCATGAAGCTCTCATCGGCTCCAGAATCCACTAAAGCCTGATATGACAATGTCTAGATGGACACAATTATCTGAACCGGAGTTAAAGATCGTGACAACTCAGAGGATATATTTTGACTCACCAGTCTCTTCATCCTTGGAGACCCTTGTCTTTCAATGGACAGCGGGCTAAGCATTGACCCAGTTAAGCACAGTAAAGGCAGCATCCCTCCAGACACTGTCTCTCTTCCGGGGACAATCTGCCACGGCTGACTTGCATGTACTCCTCCGAGACAGCCTAGGGTGGAAGAGTTGCGAGATTGCGGAGCTCTGGAAGCGAGCTGCGAGGAAGAACCCGTGCAGAGTCGATCTCTCTCCCTCCCTCCGTCTTTCCTGAAGCCGGTTATCGATCCGTGTAACCATGGCGATAACAGAGTCCAAATCAGCGGGAAGATCCAAGAGGGTGATCAAATCTTTTATTGTGTCCGAGAGTCCCGAAATGAAAGTGTCGCAGAGAGCGGCGGACTTCCATCCACTGTCCGCTGCTAGGGTACGGAACGCAATGGCGTAGTTGGTAACCCGGCAACCTTCCTGTCTCAGACTGGCCAGAACTCTTGCGGCTTCCAGACCGGGAGCGGTGTGGTCAAAAATCTTACGTAGAGTGTCGGTAAAATCCTGCAGGGTCTGGCACACCTGGGAATTCCGAGCTCACGCTGCCCACGCAAACGCCTCTGCGCGTCCCGAGAGGTGTGAGATCATGATTGCCACTTTGGACCTTTCGGTAGTAAAAGAGTGGGCTTGTAGCTCAAAATGAAGGCTACATTGAGTCAAAAAGGCCCGGCGGTTAACAGAGCTTCCCGAGGAACCATTCGGGCTTGATCAGGTTAAGACTGAAGGCATCGTAGGAACTCTGCCCCGGAGTAGAATCAGACCGTTGAGGAGCAGGTGCAGCACCGGCCGGAGAGGAGAGAAACCGGGTATCCAAGCTACTCACCAGCTGCTGGAACTAGACGCTGAGGTGAGTGACCTGGGTTTCGATGGAGGTTTGAAACTCGCCATGTATGTCCGTTAAATCCCTCAGTCCCTTGTTTAGTCTAGTTGGAACCAGTTATTAATACAAATTAGAAGTTTTTAGGATTCAGCGTCAAAGGGGGTGGAGACTTTGTCACACAGAAACTGAGAACCTTTGCAGAGTGTTTGGGGAGCCTAGAATTCTATCTCTGCTGTTAGCAGACAATGTGGTTCTATGGTCTTCAGCGATCTTTAGTGCACAATGGAGTGCACAATGTGAGAAGTTCATCTGATCCGGGTGCCTCCATTTGGAGGTTTTTCAGGCACATCCAACTTTGAGGAGACCAGAACTTTCTGAAGGACCTATTTACTATTTACCTCATCTGGTCCGCCCCACACAGATACCTCGTAATACTCCAGGATGAGCTGGGGAGAGGAACATCAACATAGCCTGCTGCCAAACCAAATCAACCTCAGATAAGACAAGAAAATAATTTAATTAATCACCTTTTTTTATGTTAAATTAAGTTTGAAGACTTGATATTGAATTGTGACAAAAACACATAGAAGAAATCAGGATGGAGTCCAATACATTTTCACAGCACTGTGTAATAACTGTGTAATAAATATGAAGCTAAATAAGAGCGATACAATTAGCTTCCTGCAAATGAAAAACAAAACTATGCTTTGTTACTCTTGATCAAACAGTCTTTACAATCAGTGAAAGCCTTTGGAAAAAAACACCATCCACCATCAAGAGAAATGATGAGCATACCGAGTTCTTCACACGGCGTCCTAAAGGTCGCTGTAGGTACTGCAAGATCTCACTTGATTAAAGAAGAGGAGTGTCAACAGATTTCAGCAACAAAAAAAATGTTTTTATTTCAAAGACGTGTGGAAACATGGCAAAGATTCTCCGTTTTAACTCACATTCACACCGTGTTCTACGTGAGACTACCGCTGTGAATCAGTCCCATTCAGATGTTCTCTTTGTTCTTGGAAAGAGGCAAGAGGAATGTTTTGTGTAGTTTTAACTCATCACAGGCCCTTTTGTCCAGCACTGATCTCTTCATCCTATGCCTGTGATCTCTGCTGGTGGAAGCAGATCCTGGCAATGACAGTTCTTGAACCCTCATGCAGTGACAAAGGAAAGCCTCCTGGACCGGATTACATGATGACTCATAGACAGCCGCTGGGTTTCCCAAAGGCTTCTTTAGACTCACACCGCTCTGCTTTCATCCCAAGGCTGTCGGGTCCGTTTATTTGAAGGTTGAATTGTTAATCATAATAATAATGAAACATAATTATCAGGAAATAGAAGTGAACAGAAGCCTTTTTATATCAAGTTATCCCACAAAACACATCAAGTATGAAAGACAAATGTTTTCTCATGGGAATAGATGTTTCACCAATTCGCTGTTTTAATAACTGGAAACGACTCACGTTTGTCACGACATGATTCAAATGAAGTTATATTTGGGTTTATTTTGCAATGGTTTTCTGTCCTATTTTCAAACAGCTGGAACTTATCGCTGTTGGACGCTGGACATGTCTATCTGGACAAGGTCCCGCTGCCCCCCCCCTGTGGTGACCGTAATGTCTCGACTGTTAATTACCAGTAATACCAGAGACTCGAGTGTCTTTCCCCTCAGAGCCTCTATTATCCGGTCCGCAGAGAAACTACCACAAATCTGGATTTGTAGGTGTCAAGAACACTGAACAAAGAGAGAATTGTGGGTTAGCAAGCTAAATTTGATTGTATAGAGTGTTAACTTTATAGCTAGCACCACTCTAACAGCTTTGAACCTCTTAATCGTCCTTTCTTATTAGCCACGAGCTGCACTTTCTACTATATGACTATTTTTTACTTCTATATAATTATTATAACTCGCCGGCTTTCCGTGGTAACCTAGACAATCTCCCACTTCTCACAAGGCGCAGTTTGAAAAGAACACACTGATGTCTGCAGATCGAGTCGAGACTGTTATTTTTATCTTTACAGGACCAAACTGCAAACATATTAAAAGTAAATGTTCAGAAATTAAGTTTAATAAAAAGTGTTCCGATTTACAGAAGCAGAGAAACTACAAATAAGAAGTAAAATAATGTTCAAACCTAAAGCAAAACCAATGAAAATGCTAAAATAGCAGATGATAACCCAAAATCAGTAAGTACAACTAATGAACACGATGCAATTGAAAACTTACACAAAAGAACGTAGGGAAGCAGAAGGGAGCAAGACAGGAGGTAGACGAGAGCGGACATGGACGAGACCGATGGGAGTTTTACCCGATATGTAACACAGACGAAATAACCAGGAAGGAGAGCAGAACCGACTTAGCCGACTTAAACACACAAGACTAACGAGACAAACGGGAAAGGACAGGTGAGGACAGGTGACAACATTCAACAATCAAGGAGGAGACAATGGGAGACAGGATTCACGCACACACATTCACACACAGACCGGAGAGGAGGAAGAGGAGCACAGAAACTAATAGGAGTAAGTTCTCCTGTGTGATGCAATTATATTTACAATACACCAAAAACATTGAACCAATCACCTTTTGTAAAGTGCTTTATTATAAGGTTCATGCAGTGAAATAGTTGAGGTTCATACAGGGAAACAGTCCAGGTTCATACAGGAAAACAGTTCAGGTTCTTACAGTGAAACGGTTCAGGTTCATACAGTGAAACAGTTCAGGTTCATACAGTGAAACAATTCAGGTTCATACAGGGAAACAGTCCTTCATGAAGTCATGTGGGAAGGTCTCCACATAAAGGGGACAAGGCCCACATGTTTTTCAAATATTGTGTTTTTTGGACTGTTTTTATCCACTCACGTATAAACTACCTCCTGGTTTACAGAGAAACTGGGCCATAACAGTGGGACACACATTCACATCAAGAAAGAACTCAAGCAAGACCGGAGCTGGATCCTGAGGCCGTCAGTGAAATACTGATTTTATAGAATTACTATCAAACCAATAATGACACCATCGTGAATCTGTAACTTTCTGCAACTAGAAGAAATCTTTATATTATATTATATTTGGAGTTTTTTGTATTTTCTGGGAATATTTGGTGTGTTTAATGTGAAATGCTTACGTGCAACAGTCTTTGTAAATGTAAAGTGCATTATAAATTAAATGTATTATTATTATTATTATTATTTTGTACTGCAAAGTCATTGTTGGTACTTCTCAGGTGGGCGTTCTTCCGGTATGTTTACTGTGGCGCTGGTCTGGAAAATATTTCCAGTTTGCTCCTGCTTGCATGACACTTGCAGCATTCTCTGGCATGTTGCCTCCAATAAGGAGGTTCAAGAATGTGTTTGGTAACCGGATCGGTAAATCCGGCCCAGTTCGATTTCCCAGAAGAATGGGACCTTGGGCCTGGATAGAATCCAACACATATACACACTGCTAGACTTCTTTCTACATTTTCTGTAAACTGTTTTCCACTAAACTTTGTAAATGACCTTTAATCACAAAATATCTCTCTCTCTCTCCTTATCCTTTATTTCCTACTGTTGCTTTCAAAACAAAAGATCCAGACGATTCCGGACCAAATGGCACCGTTGGTGAGCAAGTTTGGATTTTCGGCTTTTGTTTTTCTAAATGATTCCCACCCAACACAGAACCTTGAAGACAGATTCTGACTCGAGACACTGAGTTCGCCGGGGTTTTGCATTTTTTCTTTGGCATTTTTCTGTTTTGTTTGCGTTAAAATCTCCAGTCAGTGAACAGTTTGTTTCTCCACATTTCAACTTGTCACTGTCAGATTCTTGCTGGTCCAGTCCAGCCTCATACTGGTTTCCTCCGGTAGACTGTTTTTTCTCATATATGTTTGAAGTGTGTTTGTAATTTTATACTATTCATATTTGATACTGAGGGTCCGCTGTTGGAGCTGAAAAACCTTCATGTTGGTCTGGTGTTAGAGGCTACAGTCTCCTACTGCCTTGCTCAGCAGAACTCCAAACACCTTGGCAGAATTAAAAAGCCTTGTTTCCTTGCTAAAAATGAGAACGTTCTTCCAGTGCCACTTTACAATAAGAGTACTTTTTTCAACAGTCAATATCAGATAACTGTTTTTCTTTGCAAGCTCAAACACAAAAACAAACATACCTCTGTGCGTGTCTGTGTGTGTTTTGTGTGTATGTGTGTGTCTGTGTGAGTGTGTATGTGTGTGTTTGTGTATGTCTGTGTTTGTCTGTGTGTTTTGTGAGTGTATGTTTGTGTGTATGTGTGTGTCTTTGTGAGTGTGTGTGTGTGTGTGTGTATATGTTTGTGTATGTCTGTGTGTGTGGTGTGCGTGTGTGTGTTACATAATATTTACTATGCTTTATTTGATAAGGCAGATAAACAAACCTGAATTTGCGAAAGAGAAGTATTTTGGCATGGACATCTGACAGTTAGAACAAAGATAAGTTAAGTGGCTTTTGATAAGTGTTGAAGGATAACAAACATTCAAAAGAAACACTGGTGGAGGAGTCATCTGCAGTTCCAGAGATCCACAGTTATCACCATTTCAGTTTTTTAGGGAACTTTTCCCAAAAATGATCCTTTACCTGGGAATACGATTGACCCATTCCTCTGCGTGTAAACTTTGTTATAGAATAATAAAGGCATGTGACGAGATTGTAAAATGATTTTTAAAAAACACGTCTACTACTTTGTGCCTTCACAAAGTTTGAAATATTGAGTTCGCTATGACTCAAAAACAAATTGTAATAACTTTAATTCTTTTCTTTTTTTTTCTCTAAACAAGAAGAAAGCAAAGGGGACAGGCTGGAATCTGGCAGGTCAAAGAGGTCAAACTCAAGGTCAAACTCTTTCTCACCTGAGGTAAAAGGTGATTTCTGAAAAAAGGTTTTTTGCTGTCGCTTTTTCCTTTGTGTGAATTATTTTTTGCATTTTTCTGCTTCACCTGGCTCGCCTGGAGGACTTGCCCTAGCTGCCGTGTTGCGCTGCCATGTTTGTAGCGTAGCTTAGAATGGATGGAGGACTTAACCTCTAGAAAACAACGTAGAAAAATGGTGATTAAGTTGAGGCTTGATAATTATTTTAGTTTCTTGGAAAGATTGTGAATTCTGAGACGCCATATTTTGTAGAAAAGAAAAAAATCATTAACATTATTTAGCTCAGGAAAAAGCAACAGAATGTGATACCTTGTCGTCAGAGAAAAGCAAACATAAGGACCCGACTTGCAAAACCATTAAGAGGTCAATTTAAATCTATGACATCATTACGATTAAGGCGATTAAAACCAGTTAAGTTATTTTTCACTAAAGCCACGTACAGTAAAGGCTTGTTTGGATGTAATTGACTGGTACAGCGGCTTGCTGCTAAAGACGCTATTCGAAGGAATGATAACCACAAAAATGTATTCACAATGCTAAAGACACACACGCACACATATACACAGTAGTGTGTCAGCACACTATGACTGTTGGACATGTCTAGACAAACTCTCTCTTGCATGTTTGACCTGTGACCCTGCTCCAATGAGCACATCGAACACACACACACACTAACACATTGTCTGCTGAACTTGCTGACCCCAGCGTCGAACAGAGGAACGGATTATTATTACATAAGCGGATTATCCTCTTTTTGTTTGAGCTACTCAGCCCTCTTGGCTTTTCCTTTCATGTTTTCTGAATCTGTTCCTTCTTTTGTGTCTTATTTCTTCCAAGATAGTAGATAAGTAGATCGATAAAACCCAGAGATAGCAGCAAAGCTGTTGCTTAATCATTGCCACCCAAAATGTATGGGTGCTCCACACGCACACACACACATACACGAACGCACACACACACACACACACACACACACACACACACACACACACACACACACACACACACGGGTATGTTTGTTTCGGAGTTTGAGCTTGCAAAAAAAAAGTAAAATCATATTGACTGTTGAAAAACTGCAGTGTGAGTCACTTTTGTAGTGTAACATTTATGATCACACAAACTTAAAGTTAAATCTTTAAATTTTTGTGTGAAACGCGGTAATTCATTAATTTCTAATGCCCACACACGGGTTTTTGAGTCAGTAAGACACCGTTGTGGTAACATGTTGTTCCGCTCTGTACTCGCCGGTCTGAAGCGAATGTCTGATGTCTGCCTTTATTTCTACTTTTCTACTTTGAAGAACCTTCCTTTGGTTTCGCCTGTCAGAATAAATGGAGAGCATCTCCAAAGTTATTCTTTGATCTGGGAGTTATTCAAGGGTTTAGTGGAAAATCTGAGTTTGTTAGCTCAGAGATGAGGGTTTGAGATCTGAGATGAGGGAAATTTGTTAATCCTGAGATTATGGAGACTCTGAGTTTGTTAAACTTGATATGAGGGCACTCTGAATTTGTTAAACCTGAGATGGGAGAGACTCTGAGTTTGTTAAAATGTGAGATGAGGGCACTCTGAATTTGTTAAACCTGAGATGGGAGAGACTCTGAGTTTGTTAAAATGTGAGATGAGGGAAACTCTGAGTTTGTCAACCCTGAGATTAGGGCAACTCAGAGTTTGTTCAACTTGAGATGAGGAAACTCTGAGGTTGTTAAACCTGAGATGAGTCACACTCTGAATTTGTTAACCCTGAGAATAGTTTGTCAACGTTTGTTAAACCTGAGATGAGGGAGACTCAGAGTTTGTTCAACTTGAGATAAGGAAACTCTGAGTGTGTTAAATCTTGGATGAAGGACACTCTGAGTTTGTTACACCTAAAATGAGATAAACTCTGAGTTTGTTAACCCTCAGATGAGGGAAACTCACAGTTTGTTCAGTTCGAGATGAGGGAATTCTGAGTTTGTTAAACCTGAGATGAGGGAAACAGTGGGTTTGTTTACCCTTAGATGGGGAAACTGTGAGTTTGTTACCCCTAAGATGAGGGAATTCTGAATTTGTTAACCCTGAGATGAGGGAAACACTGGGTATATTAACCCTGAGATTAGGGAAACTCAGAGTTTGTTCAACCTGAGATGAGGGAATTCTGAAATTGTTAACCCTGAGGTGAGATAAACTCTGAGTTAGTTAAACCTGGGATGAGGGGGACTCACAGTTTGTTCGACTTGAGATGATGGCACTCTGAGTTTGTTACACCTGAGAAGAGGGAAACTTTGGGTTTGTTAAACCTGGTATGAGGCAAACTCTGTGTGTATTAACCCTGAGATGAGGGAGACTCTGAGTTTGTTAAACCTGAGATGAGGGAAAAATCTGAGTTTGTTATGTCTGAGATGAGAGTGGGTTTCTTAATCCTCTGATGAGGAACTCTGAGTTAGTTAAACCTGAGATGAGGGAACTCTCTTTTCCAGAAAGTGTTCTAAAATAATCTCTGAGTCAATTACCATGGTAACGTACTCTTACCCTTAACGTTGTTCAGTAAAGTGAAATGACTCGTGGGAGGAAGGTGGAGTACCCATAGAGAACCAACGTAAACATGGGCTGAACATGGGCTGAACATGCAAACCCCAAACAGAGAGACCTCAAAAGTTGGAGGTGGATTTGAATTTGGCTCTTTTCCCTTTTTCAGGGTTCGCCACAGTGGATCGTCTCGTTCCACATATTGATATGGCGTAGTTTTTCTACGTTGTATGACCTTCCTGACAATACCTTCCCATTCATCCGGGATTTGAACGGGCTCAAGATGTGGTTGGGTAGGCTGGTAGCTAACTAAGGACCTTGCCTAAGGGTCCACACTGGAATTCTGCCTCGCCCTCTTTTGACTAGGATTCGAACCCCAGTCTCCAAAGTCAGCGGTGTGACCCACTGAACTATCAAGCTGCCATGCGCTGTACAACTAATACGTCAGTTCTGCTGACCGGGTTCACATTTATTAGGCTGCTGTTCTTTTGCATCTAATGGAGCCAGTTGAAGTTGGTTAATCACCCGGATCCGTATTCCTATAAGGCTTCTCACTTCAGAGGTTTTTCAGACACGTCCAACTTGTAGGAGATCTCCGGCTGGACCCAGAACTCTCTGGAGCGCCGATATATCTGGACTGGGAATGCCTTGGGATGAGCTGGAGAGTGTTACTGGGGAGAAGCAATACTCCCAACCCCGGATAAGAGAAAGAACATGAATAAAAGGTTGATGTTTAGGAGACCAGCATGTAACATCTCTCACACAGTGTCCAGCCAGTCGCAGCGTACCGGCTAGACGCCACGAAAATGTGCCTAGCGAGGCTGGCCGGCGCCGGTTAGAATTGGATCCGACTGCACAGTGCAGCCGTGCCTCAACAACTGAGTCATGCCCCCTCGGCAGATTGTAAGAATCCAACCGTAAAGGTCCGTAAACATTTCCAAGCCATCCCAGAGCAAGTTTAGGCACGCCACCAAGGGCCGGCTCAGCGCCGGCGAGAGGTCCCCCGCCCACACTGAAGGACGTCCCTTGCTTGCTGAGTTGAAACCTGTCAGCCAGCAAGAAGATATTTATCATCTTTTTCTTTTTTTTAGTTGGATTTTGGAGGTGAAGCATTTTTTAATTATCTTTCAAGCACTTCGACCTAGAAACCAGGAGAGTTCAGTTTGTCCATTCTGGACTAAAAACATGGAAGTGCAAAAATGATGTTAAAAAACTTAAATTTTCCCAGCTGGTTAGACACTATTAAAGAACACAGTTATGAATCTTCTACTCCATTTATTCAGAGACCCCAGCAGAGACATGGTGCACCTTTAATATTGAATAATAGATTTCTCTGGGATGGAACAAAAACTTTTAAACATTTGAATGTGGGAAAAGCTACAATGATGAATATTATGTGTGTTTAAGGTGAATGTTCGACCCATTGGACACTTATCCTTTTCAGACGCTGAACTCTGTCACATGACACAACTGAACAGAAGTTTTATCACGGAATAAAGCTTCCGTCGACAGCCATGTGATTGGATCATGAAGATGATGTGAAGGGTGATTGACATGTGTCGTTCTGAATTACAGCTGAAACTTTTCCACGGTCAGTTATCAGCCGGTTCCGTCAGATAATGGATAACTTGAAGTTAAAGATTAACATAAGTTGATGTTTAGACATTTTCACAATCAAGATCAGTGGAAAATTTCCACAGGACCAGGATGTTGACTTTTGTTTATTAACCCTGAACAAAAAAACAGTAAACATAACCAGTGGTTCTGTTTAGTCCAAATTAGGCTGAAAACTGACTGTGGTTTGGCTTTTTATAAAGCACAAAGGTGAAAAGAGGCTTTCACTCCTCTTTTCGGAATTCATGGTCGATCGTCCTCATTTACACAAGATTTTTATCTCGATTTCAACTTAAAAAAGCAAAAAGTCACGAACAACTTTGACTGCAGTTAAAATCAGTGGAACATTTGTACGTTGACTGATTACTATGTTCCCGAAAAGTCGGGGATATAATGGAATCATCATTGCTGCTGCCGCTGCATTCGTCTCAAAATCTCAAAATCTCAATCATGGTATGGAGTTAAATTCCTCCCAAAAGTCCGCACACAAACGCAACACGATCCGCAAGCAAAGAGCGTGTGATCCGCGAGCCGAGTGTGATTTGTGCACAAACGCTATGTCATTTGCAAATGAAAAACATGATTGACGAACAAATGTTTTCTGTATGGCAAACCCAAAACGTTCTATAGACAACTGCAGCATGTCTTACAAGTTACGAGTTGCTAATGTGCAAAATACAAGTATACGAAAATCGAGCGTGACTTTTTGTACAAATTTACCATATGAGAGACATGATACATGTACATGAGCGTCTTCAGTTTTTTGCACACACAGGTCCTTTGTAGTTCCCCTGTTACAGCAGCAGGTGTCTCTGTGAGGAAGAGCCGGAGTTTTTTGGGGAAAGTTGGGTTGTATATTTCTGACACTAGGGGGAGCTTTATCTGCAAAATTACTAGGCCATAATTTCACAATCGTTTGGTCCCAATTCGGTACATATGACCCGACTCGAGATTCAACTTGTTTACATTGTAATGTACTCTAATTATTTGTATTTTACTCACTAGAGGGAGTTTTTTTATGAACACTGCTGTTTTTCTGATGAAGTGTTGGTTATATTTAGTCCAATTCAAGTGCATAAGAATTGACTCAAGGAGATCCATCTCGAGTAAGTTCACCAGGGTTCTCCAGACGTATCGCTATAATTTTTAAGATCTTTTTCAGACTTTCTACCCCAATAGACCTTAGTATGAGGAAGAACTGCATTCATTTTTGGAATGTTTCGTTGTATATTTCCAACACAAGGGGTAACTTTATCTCCCAAATTTTTCTGGACATAATTTCTCAACTGTTGGTCCGATTTAGTCCAAATCGGTTGCGTATGATTCAACTCGAGGAGATTAATCATGTACTTATGAAATATACCCATATTTCAATCTAATAATTCATAATTTACTCAATTTGAGGAGCTTTTTTTTTCTTTTAAGAAAAATAATAAATGCAAATAACAGAAATACAAAAATGAAGAAATGTAGAAATACAGAAAAAAGCAATAAATAAATAGATGAATGTGGAAATAAATAAAATAAATACAGAAATGAATTAATTAATAATTTAAAAAATGTAGAAATACAAAAATGAGTAAAAATAAATAAATAAATGCAGAAATAAATAAAATAATTTAAATAATGAATAAATAAATACATATTAAATAGTTTAATGAAACCCTTTTCAATGACAAGACGGAATTCTGAATTCATTTATTTATTCATTTATTTATCCTTACGTCTTTTTTTGGTCCTCCATAGAACCTGCAGCATATTAGTCCATTTCACTGGACCTGCTCACTGTTCATCACTCACAATGTTGTTCCTTCTGTGACGTTGAAAACTACGAGTATACTCTTTTATTCGATATCCAGTGCCATCAAACACAACTTAGTTTACTGGATCGCCAACACAGAGTGTTGCTGTTTTATTGGGCGGAACGGGCTGAACGATGAGCTGAACGTTATTCTAAAGTAGATTCTTTGAAGGGCCGCCACCGTCCGTGACCCCTTGTGTGTGTTTTGACATCAGTAAGGCTTATAAAAAAAAATTGGCACAGGGGTCCAAAGTAGATTTTTAAGGGGACAATAAAAGGAGCTGACTTGATGAATGAATGGCAGCGTGTGTCACACACACACACACACACACGCAGAAACACATGCACACACACACTCTGCGTGGACAGTGGAGTAAAGTTGGTGACCTGAAGACCGGCGTCCTTGTGTCACACGCTGTGTCCTTCCCTCCTACCTCCTCAAACCTTGATGCCGGTCAAAGTATGAAGACGTATTTACTGTAATGTTCTTTTGTGGCTTCTCGGGAGTCCTGTCACTCTGCAGTGCTTTGAAAAAGTATTGTATCCCTCCCATAAGTTTCTGTGTCAGGTCAGTTTTTTATACACCATAAAAGCTTTTAAGGATATTATGGAATCATCATTGATCATAGTCCGCTTTCAGGTCCTTTGTGTTAACGCCATAACTTAAAAACTCTTCACCTAACATCAATAATTTTCGTGGATCATTTTCAAATTTAAGACCCACAAAGAGCTTAGTGAGAGGAAGAACTGGAGTGATTTTTGGGAAAGTTCGGTTCTATAATTCCGACACTATGGGGAGCTTTATCTCCAACTTTTTGTCCAATTTTGGTGCATATAATTTGACTGAATGAGATCTATCTTTTTTTGTTGTTGTTGTTTCCACTTAAACGGTCAATCATTGGTCTGATTTAGTCCAAATTTGGTGCATATAAATTGACTCAAGGACAACTATCTCTTAAAAATCATACTTTACTCTAGTAGTTGATATTTTACTCACTAGGGGGAGTTTTCATCTGACAAAAACAGTTTGCCAGACAGAACTCAAAAACCACTTCATGGATCATTTTCAAACTTTATGCCCCATAGATCTTAGCACGAGGAAGAACTGGAGGTTTTTTTTTGAAAGCCGGGTTCTATATTTCCGACACTAGGGGGATGTGTATGTCCGTTTTTGCACCGTCATTTCTTAGCGATAGGTCGGATTCAGTCCCGATTCATTGCACATGAATGAACTAGAGGAAATCTATCTTCTATACATCATATGACACGCGACGTGAAAACCTGTCAGTGTTGAGATTCTCCGAATGTCACAACAAGGACTCCACAGTGTCTTCTGGGAGTCAGACGGGATGATAGGTGTGGGAGGGGCTCGTCCTGAAGGAGAATAAAACGTTCACATGTTCAGTGTGTAAATTGCAGAAAAATGAAATAGTCCAAAAACATCACATATAAAGATGGAGGATACTAACACTAATAAACGGCGACATTGGGAATTAAGGGGATGCAAATGGTACATAGGGAGCAATGGTGGCGAGGACAGAAGATACAGCTGTGGGTGAGAAGCTTTTATTTTGTTTTCCTTTGTTCTGCTTCTCATTGTCCTGTCTCGTTTTCCAGAGGGGAGTGGACCAAACAACTTGACCTTGAACGAGAACTTTGATCCCACCCCTCCGCTCTGGAGACTTAAGTTGCCCTGCCATGTGTTCTGCTACGCTGCCATACAATTATGACATTTAGAATGACACTTAGAACGGTTATGACATTTAGACGAATTGCTTTTTGTGCAGCTAACGAGAATTTTGCAATGTTAATCATTTTTTTTGGAAAGCTAGGCCTGAAGCATTTGGAACCAGACTCTTGCTGTTGTGCAGCATGTTCTGCTTCTTTTGCTCGCGGAAGCCTGGCCTTCATCTTAGACAAGGTCTTTATTGTGACATTGTTGCAGGATCCTGGTATAAAGACGACTACCTCCTTCTCCTTCCTTGTCCCAGCGTCGAGTTCCGGGATGGTCAAGAGAGTCCAACATCAGGGGCTCGACGGACCGGCGGCAGGAGGTGCAGCTGTTTGGCTCACAGAGTGAAGAGTCGTGATCATATTGTTGTTTTTTTCAGCTTCATGTGTTGTCTCCTGTTAGACAGGAAGTCCGTGATCCAACTGAAGGTGGTGGTAAGCAAGCTCAACTAGATGAGTTTGTCCTGCAGCAGAAGCGGATGATGGTGTTAGTTCAAGTGAAATCCACAAAGGTGGGCCTGGTTCAGGTTCTTGAGGATGAAGGAGAAGGAGCGGGGGCAGTGGCAGATAGGCCCAGGTCCGAGCTGTGGTCGGGAGGTGATGGCTCCATCCCTGATGGACGGACTCCTTTTTGTGGTCCTTTGTGACTCTAAGTAGAGCTTAGAGTCACCTTGTCCCCCTTGGCCATGTCATCAGTCCATATGGACTCTCATTCCATTGTTACGCTGATGACACGCAAATCTACATAAAAACTGACACATGTTCCTCCTCAGCCTCTACATCCTCATCGTCATCATCATCTCCCCTGTCAACTCTTTGCGCTTGTCTGGAGGAGATAAAGGTGTGGATGAAAAACAACTTTCTCCAGTTGAACAGCTCCAGAACCAAAGCAATTTTAATTGGCACCCCACATCAGACCCAGTCTTCCTCTTAAACCAGCATTCCCTTCTCTGGTCACGACATTCCCCTCTCCTCATCAGTCACCAACCTCGGCGTAAGATTCGACCCTCAACTCACTTTTGAATCCCACATCAAACACATCTGCAAGATCTCCTTTCACCATCTCAGAAATATTTCCAAACTCCGTTCTTCACTCACCTTGAGTGATGCTGAAAAGCTGGTCCACGCGTTCGTCTCCTCCAGACTGGATTACTGTAACGCACTTCTCATCGGGATAACTGAAAAAAGTCTTCAAAGACTTCAGTATGTTCAAAACAGTGCTGCAAGGATCCTGAAGAGAGATCGTAAACACGAACACATCACCCCCGTTCTTCATTCCCTTCATTGTCTTCCCATCTCCACCAGGATTGATTATAAGATCTCTCTCCTCACTCACCAGTGTATCCATGGTAACGCACCCCCCTACCTAAAAGAACTACTCACCCCACTGACCTCAACACGATCCCTCCGTTCTACCCACTCATACCGCCTCCTCCTTTCCCGGACTAATTTCAGCACCATGGGGGATTGGGCCTTCTGTTCTGCTGCCCCTCATCTGTGGAATGCCCTCCCTGACCATCTCAGGGCTCCACAGACGACTGACACAATTAAAAAAGGACTTAAAACTTTCCTTTTTAGCACAACCTATAACTTTTAATTAACATTGCTGCTATTTGGTCATGTTTTTATATAGTTATTATTATATTTTTTATTGATGCTTTTATATGCTTTTACCTTGTAGCATTTTGAGATTTGATCAAAATGTAAAGTGCGTTATAAATTAAATGCATTATTATTATTATTATTATAATTATTATTATTTTATTATTATTAACTTGGTACAACCAGAAAGACTAAATGTATCAAATAGTTTTCCATTGACACGTTTTACCCAAAAGTTGAGCTACTCTAATTGAAAAAAAGTTTCTCTTGTTGAGGACATTAAAGGGATGGTGATGGCTCCATCCTTGATGGACGGACTCCTTGGGTGTCAGGAGTTTCCCATCGTCTTTCAAAGTGACCGTAGATCTAACTTGAGCCGTTGGCCAGGCCTGGATAATAAAGTACCCCCCCCCCCCTCCCGTGATACAGCGTATGAAGTAACAGATGTGAGTCTTAGGCGTGAGATGGGGCCCAAAGAACTGTGGAACTGAAACCAGTTAAGAGCAGATATAGCAGATGAAAGAGTTACAGACGTTACCCTTTCAACAGAAGACAAGATTAGACCTCGCCAAAGTAAATGTTTAATGTCACCCATTGTTCATGATGCACTGAAAAAATTTCACACGACAAATGTCACGCTATTAAAAAGGTACACAGAGGCGTCTTTGTTCTGCCTTTACACAAACAAGGGAAAGGCTTTATTTAAAAAAGTTTCTTTAAAAAAAGGTCAAATGATTGTACCTTCTGCCATTATTGATCCCACAGAAGCTGAAATGATTAAATCCAAATATTATTCTACGCCTGTAAACAATGCTCAGCCGAGGTCTCTCCTGTGTGCTTGTTCCTGTCTCCCTCCTCCTCCTCTTCCTCATCCCTCTTCTTCTGTGTGTTTGTTTGGTTGTGTAAAGGGACTAGGACACCTGACAACGCTCTAACCATCCAATCAGTCTGCGGCGACATAAGCTCTTCATCCATTCATCCACTGTCACTTTCTTCGGCATCCTGTCCTTTTCCTTGTGTTTCTCTTCCTTGTGATTTTTTTGAAAGCATCAGTTTGCTCAGGAGTCGCCTGCCGGCTCTCTGTCACCAGGCTCGCCTGTGTGTTCCCTCCTCAACCTATGCAACCCAAACACCTCCGTCTCCTCGTCTAACATGACCTCCGTCTCCTCCTCGACGAAAACTGACGTTCCGCTGTGGCGACCCCGAAAGTGAACAGCCGAACAGAGGACGAAGAAACTGTATATATTTTTATAAATAGGTAAACACTGGTCAGCCATAACATTAGAATCACCGACTAACCAGTCAGTGCGTGAAGTTATATTAGGCAGCAGGTCAACATTTTGTCCTGAGGTTGATGTTGGAAACAGGAAACATTGACGAGAGGCAGGATCTTAGAGACTCTGACGAGGGGGATTGATGGTTTCTTATATCTGAAGGATATCAGAAAGATTCTACATAATGTATTCAATTCATGTATTCAAACAGGAACTTTATCCACTAGCAACCCCCCCCCCAAAAAAAGATTTGTTGATGTTAGACGATTGGAGCAGGATAAACGTATTATGCAACGACTACAAACTACTTACCTTGATAAATGCAAGTCACCGCAGCTGGAAAAACGGTTAAAGGAATATTAATCAGTGTTTATTGAAGGCAGATTTATTCATGATCACGGCAAACTGATTTTTATATATGATTGATTTTGAATAACTTATTCAATCAGACGGTCACATTTTATTCTTTTAATATTATTTGACACTTTGAAGCACAATTGTATTGGTGTCATCATGCAAAAAATGGTTTTGGAGAATGACATTTAGATATTTTGAATGATATTTCTATAGTTCTATCTCCATCTTTCCCGGATATTTCAAAAACTCAGATTTAATTTGGGATTAGAAAAGGTCGCCAAATATCACCAAAACACTTTCTACTATGCATTCAAACGCTGGCTAACTTTGAATGCATCATAGAAAGGTAGCATTTCTATGATGCTAATTCCTCTCATCAAAGGAGAGGAATTACTGTTTTTGATTGAACTAGTTCATTTACAGATAATGCAGTTCTTCAAAAAGAAAAAGAAAGATGAATCTATCATTGGTAAATCCCCAGATACCATCGTAATCTTCTTTTCGAGCGTCTGGCCTTTGCTTGAATTTGAGAAAAAATGCAAATCTTCCTTTAATGTCCTGCTCAACTGTTAGGTTAAGCACGCTAATTCTGAATTACAAATATGTGCGATTTGACTGAACCAGTTGATGATACGACCCAGTGTCAGTATGTACATTCTATAGAGGAAGGGGCCTAGAATGGAGCCCTGAGCGACACCGTAGGTCATCACAGGAGAAGGCATTAACCCATGGCTATTGGGAAAGCCCTATTCAAAATGTAGTTGTTTTTTTTTCATATTTCATACTCAAGCAGTTGAGGACTTGCTAAACAGAATTATGTAACTACAACCAGAAAAGTTTAATAAGTATCAAATAGTTTTCCAAAGACATGTTTGACCAAAGGTTGAGCTACTCTAATTAAAAAAATGTTTCTCTTGTTGAGGACATTAAAGGGAGAAGACAGAAAGTGAATAAATCTCTGTAAATTCTGAAATTAAATACCTCCGTATAAGAAGGTGTAAAGATTTAAAAAAAAAGAAAAGAAAAGAGGTCAAACAAATATAGAAGGAAATCAGATGAGATGAGGCAAATCTTTAATTTCACTGGCTCCAAAAAGGTCCTTCTATTGTAGGAAGAGTTCTTCTAACTGAAGCAGAAGTTTTTTTATGCCAGTCTCCCTCTGTTTCTCCAAAACTGATCAAAAAAGGGAACTCTGTGGCTTTAACCTTATATGCAAGAATAAAACCAAGTCTTAAAAAGCTGGTTTAAAAGTTGTAGATCTTTGAGTCTATGGATCAAATTCCACAACAAGAAGGTTGGACTTGATGAGTTGTACTTCCACTAACAGTTATAACATTTTGGAAGATGATATTTATACTTGCTTTCTGACTGCATGGCGCCACCCTATGGAATAACATAGCCATTACAATTAATAAGAAGCCCTTATTCAAGTAGTTCAATGAGAAAAAAGATTCATACGTCACTGATTTAATAGAGGATCAAGACCAGTTCATACAACTCAAGTAATTCACTGAAAAAATGTTCATTCAAATGTGGTTTTCTAGCAGCCTGAACTGATTTTTTTTTTTCCATTAATATATGACAGTGATAAAAGGTGTAACAATAAAATAATCAGAAATACCTTAAAATGTTCATCCTTAACTTCCGGGTCATGCAGTTACGTGCCTAAGAATCAAACTTTAATCAATATCGCGACAAACAACAAACAAACTTAATTATGACCCTAACTTTCACAAAACTCAAAGCTGCAGTAAAAAAGTTGTTTTATATTTGCTGAAAAAAACTCGTAGCCACCATCGCGCATACTGACTTCAAGTTGTTGCCATGGCAACGTGTAAACAACTATCAGAATGTCACATACAAAAGCGATTTAAGCAGCTGGTTTTCAGACAGAATCCTCCTACCCGTTTCTCATTTATGGGGTCCAGAGCTTTTAGCCGTGTAGTCCCTCGTCTCTGAAACTCTCTCCCACAAACCATCCGCGAAATTATCTATAAAAAAAAAAAACTTTTCAGACTTGCTTATTCTATGTAATCACCGTGCTGACCTCGTATAATTATTTGTAGCTTCTATATCATATCCTTTTAGTAATGCCTTGATATTTATTGTCTTGTTTTTTTTTATTATATAGTGTGTTTTCATTTTAATCGCCTTTAGAATACCTGTGTGCCTGAGCTGCTGCAACGACTAAATTCCCCCTTTTCTACTTATCTACTTAACTGCTGTTAAGCCAGCTGCTCCTTGCGTCCGTATTCTGAGGTTTATGGTACACGCACTAAACCAAGGTCCGTTTTTCAAAATAAAATCCGACTACAATGATGGTAAAACAGACACGTAATATTAAGAACTATTGGTCTAATTTCGTTGTAATTATGCCCGGAAATACCTAGAACAGTTAAGAACTGTTGTACAGTGGATAATCCTATCCACTGTATAGGTAGATCACTTACTGTACTACATGTACAACTACTATGAAATGCTTTTACCCTGCAATATTTGACAAAATCCTTCTTTGAAATTCCTGGAAATGTTCGAAAAAAGGAAAAGGTATTTTTTTCCGATTTTAATAATTAATAAAATATGAATTTTCAACAGTGCGTTCATGAATCCTATACATTCTGGTAGAACACACACTGTGCTACATTTGCATTTGATTTGAAGAACTTTTACTGTGTTCTTTTTCAGGAATTCTACTTTCAAATTCCTTGAATGCCGGATGATTATTCCTATTGCAGCTTTACCATTGTTCACATTCTTGGAGCCATCAATGTAAATCTGTGTGCAGTCTTTACAATGCTTACTAACTAATGCTGATGTAACACTACAGGAACCTTCATTATGTTCCTTAAAAATAAAAGTTGGAACAGGTGGCCAAGCACACTGCAGGGCCCATCAAGAAATCCGTCACCCTCAATTTCCATGGAGTCTCACCAATGGCATTTACCACACACCCTGTGATCTAAGTGTGTAAATGTAAATGTTAATTTCCAAATTGTTCGTTTAAAAAAAGAAGGCCCCTAGTTAAGTCTGAACCGGAAATAGTATGACAGTTTCTTGCCTGAACGAAAACCCGTCGGCAGTTGGAGTTTTGCAATCCTACTATGGTGTTGCCATAACGCGCCCTACACTGTCTTTGATGGGCTTACCTTGACATTCTCGGACAAATTTCACCCAATCATCTTACACCTTTGCTAAACCTAACCAATCCAACTCACATAGTTGCTAGTATTATCCAATTAAAGGGAGAAGTGGGTGGGACTTAGCGTCCCCATACTGGGATTCGAGACTCGTCTGTTTCATTAGAGCTGAAGATGCTAACTAAGCAGTAACGTCCTCTAAGTGACATGAACATTTTTACAGCTTTCAAGAAAAAAAGGTAGATAATGTTATTCTAAGATTACTAAGCAACATATACCACAGGATGACACGGTCTTTTAACATGATTATAATGCCAATTTGAAGTTAGCGTGGAGCTAAAGGCTAGCTAAAAGCTAGCCAGGTATGAATGGAGCAATACTCTATTCATTCGTGTTCGAGTTTAATCAGGACAATTCACCAATTGGTTTGGGATTAATTTGTCAGGAAGTTAGAAAACATGCTAAGAGGTTGGCTGAATGTTTTATTTAGTCGTCTCTTATTTGCTTTAATAGAGCATAATCCACAAAACAACAGATTGGGGTCTCTGTTGATTGCAGTCTTAATATGATAAGATATACCTTTATTAGTTATACAGTGGGGAAATTTATAATTGAAGCTCTGGATTGAAATTCTCCTTGTGGTTTAGAAAGAATAAACCTTTTCTCTGAGATCTGTTTTTATTACACTATTAAATCCACCACCAGTGAGTGTTGTTAATAGATTAATTAATATCTATTGGTTGTTAATTATTGAAAACATTTAGCCTCATATACAAAATTAAAGTACGATGACATCACGGAATGGTCCAGTAAATTTGCACCCAACATGCAATAAATCCTCATTAGGACCTGGTCATTTAGTAGCCTTTAATACATCCATCCATAAGGTTTCTCTTTGGTCAAGCATTCCTTGTCTGTCACCTTTCCTCATGGAGGATGTGATTGACACCACTTACTTGTAAAGTGGCGTGTTGCGGTTATGTATATGTAGATAGTGTCTCGCCATTGGATGATAAACGTTTCCTATGCGGATGGTATATTCGTGTTCTGCTTACCTGTTTTGTAAACTTCTTTTAAGTTATTCCAATCTAAAATGCCGTAAAACTGGGGCCTTCCGGTCTGCAGATGACAAATGTTTTTTTAACATTTTATGAATTGATTAATTATTAAGTAATTAATAATACCCTAATTCCTATGTATAATCTATTTAATGTTTTCTGCTTCAATATTGTATGTAGTGAGAGCATCCAGAGAACTATTTTATTAGGTATCTGTGAAAGACTTCCTACTCTTTAGACAAACAGAGATAAAGTTTCATTAATAGCAGGCCCACAGACGGGAGCTGCATCGTCAATGGGGTAAAATGTAAACAGAGCGACACGTCGAAGCATACCATGTAAATCAATGTATTTACAACGTTGGCGTGCCGTTGCAGCCTTACTTTACACCAGATGGAACCCCGTCTTCATCTTTTCTCCTAGAAGTTCTGAGGGTTATCAAGTGTGTTGTAGTACATTCCAACCAGCCATAATGTTCTTCTTGATCAGCAGTGGCTTTCTGCTTACCACTCTCCCATGATGCCATTTCTGCCCAGTGTCTTTGGAATCGTGGAGCCATGTTTATTGAGGTGAGAGAGGCCTGCAGTTCGTTGGATGGTTTCTTTGGATCCTCTGACTTCCAGGTCTTCTCCATGTGTAGATAATGTGTCTCACTGTGGATCTGTTGAGTCCCAGAACCTTAGAAACAGCTTTGGAACCTTTTTCAGACTGTTGGATTTCACTCAACTTTTGAAAGTTCTGTCTATTTTGGCATAGTTTGCTACTGGTGAGACCTAGGCGCTTCCTGCTTCTGTAGATGTTCTACGGAAGTGATGATTCACAGAACCAGGACGTAGTGATCAGCTAGCTATTGGGTCAGCTGGATTGCTGAGATTTCACCTGAAGTGATGCAAAAGCGATAAAAATCAGCACACCTCTGCAAAATTCACATCTTATATTTTATCATTGCTCTAATCATTTTCTGCTCTTCTCACAGGGGCCTGTACAACTGTTGGCACTATAGCTCCGGTGAAAGTGAAGGTTTGACAGTTTTCACGCTGCTCTGCTGCCATTCTCAATGAGGTATATCTGCACTATACAGTTCAACGGGTTCAGGTGCACTGATCGCAATTGTCTTAGCCAAATGCGATTAACTATTTTTATCAATTCTGAACTCTGAACTTTTTTTTGAAAGTTTTAAAACTATAATTGAGCGCATACATGCAAAGAATTATACAGCGGGCTCCTGTGAGCCTGTGTGCTCTCGCTAGCTTTAGCCACTCTGACAACGTTAGCTACTTGAAACTTGGTATGATCCTCGGGGTGATTCATTTGGAAGTGTCGTTCTGGTCGTTTTCAGGGTTGTTTCCCCTCAGCTTATTTTGGCCTTACAGGGATAATAAATTGCAAGCTTTGTATTTCCTGTATTCACGGTGAGAGATTCCCAAGCTGGTGATCTGTTGGTTGCCATAGTAGCTCATGCTTGGTGCGTCTCGTGCAATGTGAACCATCATGTGTATAATCGATACGGAATCGTGTCTGAGATTACCCGACCCGTCACCAATCATTCCCAAAATAAGCCTCCCGGTGTCAATCGGCCGGACGATGGATTGTTGCACTTCAACCAACGGGAAGACAGGAGATCCTGGATTGGTTCTTATTAACTAATCCTTACTGTTTCAGGTACAGAGGAGCTGAGATCTGTCTCCGGGCTCATGGCTCACGCTGTGTGTCACGTCTCTCTGTGCCCGGTAGAATCATTTTGGTCCGAACCTACAGTGCTCAACATCAGCCCACTGTTCCCCCTCCCACGAATCCCACCCCTCCTGATGGGAAGGGTGGAGGTGAAATAGTGAAGGAGCGCGCTCTGGCTGCCTTACAGGTACAGGAAATTCCTCTACTAATGCTTATGACAACTTTACAGCTATCATTGAACTGTTTTGAGAATTGTATGACTCCTCTTCCAGCATGCAGGTGAGTTGGGACAGCAGTGGGGTCAGAGGTCAGCTCAGGTGACCACTGCCACAGTCAACTACTGGTGGGAGAGGTACGAAGATTTTGTCGGGATCAATGAGGTCCGAGAAGCCCAGACCAAGGTCACGGAGGTCAGTGAGGACCAGGAAACCTTGTGTATCCAGAATTATTTGGGCATGACATGGAGGACAACCAACGTTTGCTGAGATCGATCACGAGTCTCTGATGTCTGTGTTTCTTCCAGGCTGAAGCGACGTTCATGGTGGCCAGAGGGATTGTACGCGAAGCTCATACTAGCCTGGAGGCCCTGCTGGTCAGACTGAAGGAGGTCAGAGACAGGCTGGACAGAGTCTCCAGGGAGGAGGCGCAGTACCCGGAGCTCGCCATGCTGGAACACAAGCTGCTTCAGGTTAGCAGGAATTGAAAATATATCTGAATGATTAAAGATGGAGGGAATATAATAGGTTCAAGATGCAGATAGTTTGAGGTCATGTTCAGAAGTGGCAGAAAGTTTATTTAATATTTATTTAAGGGGGATAGTGGCTCAGTTGGCAGGGCAGTCATCCACTTATCAGAAGGTGGCTGGTTTTATCCCCTGCTCTCTGGTCTACATTTCCGAGTGTCCTTGAGCAAGATACTAAACCCCAGGCTGCTCCCATTGGCTTTTAAATTGTTGTGTGAATGATAACGTTAATGATTACTGCTCCTAATGGTGGAGCCTTGCATGGCAGCCTCTGTCTTCACTGTATGAATGTTTGTGTGAAGGGGTGGGTGTTGACCTGTGTTGTGAAAAGCTTTGGGGTCAGGCAGACTAGAAAATACAGTCCTTTTACCATTTTTTACCATTTAGCAGAATGATATCTAGTGTTGGTCCCAGTGACATTTTCTCCTTAGCTGCTTTGGAATTTCAGCATCGAGATCACAGTTTGTCCATGTGCAATACATGCATTGCAGGACAGGTAATGCTAGAAGAGCAGGTAATAATCAGGTATCGAAATATCCCTATTCTGGGCCAGGTTTCACATCTTCTTTGAAACTTATTCAATGGGGTCTTTGAGTCGCTCTTAGTCTGACCCTTGGTGTCAGAAAATGAACCGTGAAATGGACATACAGTTCTGTTGCGTTGAAGAAAGAGCTGAGTCGTAAGACAAAGCTTTTAATCTACCAGTCCATCTACGTTTCAACCCCAAGATGGTCATGAGCTCTGAGACCATCCCAAAGTATGAGGTAAAAGACACAAGTGGCTGAAATGAACTTAACTTCTTGGTCTCAGCCTTAGAGATAAGGCGAGGAGTTAAAACATCCAAAGGAAGGTCAGAGTAGAGATGCTACTAACCCAAGTTGAATGGAGCTGGTTGAGGTAGTTCATCATCTGACCAGGCTGCCGCCAGGACTCCTCCCTCTGGAGACTTTTCGGGCACGACCAACTGGGAGGAGAACCCAGATATATATCCCCAGAACTCACTGGAGGAACTATATATCTCATCTGGTGTGGAAACGCCTCGGGATCCCCCAGGATGAGCTGGAGTGTGTTGCTGGGGAGAGGGACATCTGGAAATCCCCACTTAGTCTGCTGCCACTGCAACCCGACCCCAGATAAGCAGAAGAAAATGGATAGATGATTGGATATCAAAATATCTACAACGCAGAACATTTTTCACAATATTTTACCGTTTAATTACCATCCATTTGGACCAAACTTGACATTATATACAAAAATGAATAAAATTCCTGAAAAGCAGAAGAGTCCCCTTCAGCACTGGTCTATTGTAAGTAAAAAGTCAAGCAGTTTTTGAGTATTGCTCCGTAAACAATGTTTGCTTCTCTCTCTGGCTGCTTCCAGTGAGCTCATAGAAATTAGAGCTTTGTCTTATCCAATCAGATTTCTTTACTGCTGTCTTCGGGCCTTTAGATTTTCAAATACCTCTTTGATACAGCTTGCCCTTCTAGCTTGCCTCCTCCCTGCGTCAGTATTACATATGTGGAGGGCTTTTTGCAGCGTAAGGTTGAACAGGCATTCCAGTTCCTGTGTCGAGTGATCACCTTCAGCGGAAAAAGATCTTCCGATGGAGCTGTGAGGTGAGGCAGCTGCGTCCTATACAATGTGTCACTGAGCTATTTTTAAAGAATGAAACGAGAATGGACTTTGTCTCCAGAGGATGAACAGCTTTACTGTGTCTATTGGATTTTTATGGATTAAATAGCTGTTGATTATTGGTGGATTTAGAAGGTTGCTGCTGTTGTGGCATGAATTCGGTCCAGGTTCAGGATAGGTCCAGCACTGCCAGTGTGCCTTTGGGCATAAATAATAATAATAATACATTTAATTTATAATGAACTTTACATTTGGATCAAATCTCAAAATGCTACAAGGTAAAAGCAGATAAAAGCATCAATAAAAAATAAAATAATAACTATATAAAAGCCTGACCAAAAAGCAGCAATGCTAATTAAAAGTTATAGGTTCTGCTAAAAAGGAAAGTTTTAAGTCCTTTTTTTAAATGTGTCAGTCGTCTGTGAAGCCCTCAGATGGTCAAGGAGGGCATTCCACAGACGAGGGGCAACAGAACAGAAGGCCCGATCACCCATGGTGCTGAGCTTAATCCGGGGAAGTAGGAAGCGGTATGAGTGGGTAGAACAGAGAAATGTGATGTAAGTTGCAAGCTCCACAGACGACTGACACATCTATACAGTCTATACAGTTAGTGTTTAACCTTCACAGGTGTTAAACCTGGTTTTAACCACTTTTTTCCAGTAGATAAACGTTACTGTCTCTTTGAATATGGGCTTGTTAGATATTGTGACTGCTCCTTATTGGAAGTTAGCTTAATTGCAGAAGTAAATCACTGAAGGCCCAGGTGGAAAATCCATGGCTTCCCCCGGGGGTTAGGACAAACCCCTTGGAATGAACCAAAACCATAAATTTAAAAAAAAATCAACCACTAGATGGCCATAGAGAGGCTACGAACAAATACTTGCCCAGCAAATGTAATTATGGTGCATATATACTCTTTGTATGTGGGTTGCAACAAAAGGTTAATTTGAAACATAAACGGTTATTCTCAAGAAAGGAAGACACATTGTCCTTAAACATGTGAAATGATGGGATGGATCTTACGTTTGCAGTTAAGTTATTCCAGTCAGAAGGAGCCGTAATCATAAAAGATCTTATTCCAGTCAAATCTTTGACTGTTAGGCTGGAAAAGAAGTATTGTGCAGTATTCCTTAAACAGTATACTGATGAATGTGGTACCAGAAACTGCTGTAAATACTGAGGATAGTTCAAATCAACACATGTATGACGCGTTCTAATAAATAACATCAGTCAAGAAGTTACGATATAAGTTATGATGCAAGTTTCTTCCAAACAAAGAAAGTAGTTTTACTCGTTTCTAGATAGAAACAGAACCCCGGTTCCAAATGTAACTTTAGAACATGGTCAATATGAGGTAAGTTCCGTGCCCAAACATAGACCCAAGTATGATTTAATTAATTATGTGCAGATAAGTATCATAATTAGACCTCATAAATAAAGGATTAGATTTTATTAGCGTGTCATTTGGTTTTATTAAGTGACATTAGTTTTGCATGGTAATGAATCAGATTGAATTGCAGTTTGAAATTGAAAGTGATGTCTGGGCGTATATATATGCAAATATTTGAACAGAATAATTGGAACAGTATGATGAGAGGTGGTTAATAAAAATAGAGAGAACAAGTGGACCCAACCTTGAACCCTGTGGTACACCACTTTCTTAAACAAATAAATAAAACATGCTCCCTTGATGAGCAACAAATTATATTCTGTCAAATATGATTATCTCTAATAGTTATTAGTGATTGGTGAATGATTAAAATCCTTCTCCAAATCAATAAAAATATCTCCCGTGACATATTTGTGTTTCAGACAATAACGGTGAATTTGTTCAGTGATCTTAGGAAACGTGTTTGTTAGTCCAGTAAGAGAGGTCTGCTCACCACTGTACCTGTTCACACGTTAACAGATCTCTTACTCTTCATCCTAGTGAACTACCTGTGTGCTCTCCCCTGACAACAGGAGGAGCGCCGACTCCGGACGGCATATGAGAACGCAGAGAGCTCCGAGAGGGAGAAGTTCTCGCTGTTCTCAGCCGCCGTCAGAGGGAGCCATGAGAAGGAGAGGACGAGGGCGGAACGCACCAAGAACTGGTCCGTCATTGGCTCGGTGCTGGGAGCTCTGATCGGGGTCATGGGCTCAACGTACCTCAACCGAGTCCGCTTGCAGGTGAGCAGGAGTAAAGACTCATGGGATTGATTCGGTCCTCCTCTCAGCTCTCATTGTAACATTTCACAAGTAAAATGTCTTTGCAAAACTAACGAGTGACTTTCCCATCATCCTCCGCCGTTTAACTGCATTTGCAAATGATGGTGAACAATCTAAATAACATAAGATCAGACTTATTTGCTCCTCAGGGGAATCTAAATCATTGCTGTCTTCCCTGACAGCCAAGGTATGACCCCGAAAAGTCCCCAATCCCCTTTGTGTGCGAGCTCCGCTTGAACACCTCAAATTAAATGTAAAGTTATGTCCAGAGTATTTTTAGTAGAAAAATCTCCCTGCACTAAGTAATATACGAACTATAAGATTATAATATGACATAAACGAGATAGATCTCCTCGTGTCCATTCAAATACATCATATATATACAAAATCGGACCAATGCTTGAGTATTTATGGACCAAAAATTGTTTGGCGATAAAGTTCCCCCTATGTCAAAAATGTACAACTGATCCCTCCCAAAATCAACCCAGTTCTTCCTCGCACTAAGGTTTATGTGGGTACAAAATTCTAAATGGTCCGTGATATAATTGTTGAGTTCTCGCATTAACACGAACGATCTGCGGCGGCTGACTCAGCGATGCATCTGATCCAAGACACCGGGGCAAAGCCCGCCTGCACTCACAGCTCATCCCTTAGTAGGGGGTTCTGGCAATTAACGCACCTAGAGAAGTGGAAGAACGTGACTCAAGCAATGTGGCAGAAATGTAACAAGCTTATTCCGAACTAAAGCTGTCACCATCAAGGAATCTTAGCCGACAATTTTTATACAAAGAATTGTCTTATACTGCTTACCTTTATTCTGTAGACCTATTCCAGTCACAGTATTATAATACAGTATAAATGAACCTGAAGGAGAAGAGACGTTTACTGGCACTCTGATTTTTATATTCAGACTCTAGACTGAGAGCTTCAGTCGTAGCCAGTCACCTGGATGGACCAGCGGCTACCCGTCTGTCCAAGTTTTCCGAAGTTGTTGATCCACAGAGAGTTTGATGGATTTCTGGTGTCGCCGGTTTTGGATCGCAACCTCTTCGTGGCAAACTTCACAACTTTTCTAACTTTGTGACGAGACGATCCTGCGGTAGATGCTCAATGAATAATTGGGCTCCTCCAGAGCATAGAAGCCGGCGGCGTTAAAGACTGATTTCATTCTCTACTCAGCAAAATCTATAAAATCAAATACGTTTTATTTATATAGCATCAATTCACAACAACCTACTCTTTATTCTCCATCGGCAGAGACCCAACAATTCAACATGAGCGGGAACATGGTCAGAAAGTGGCGAGAGAAAAAAAATGCCTCGTGCAGATCCCATCTCAGGGTGGACGGCCTGCTGCTGTGATCAGTTTGGTTAAGAGAGAGAGAGAGAGAGGGCCAAAGAGCGAGAGAGAGTTGCAATGGAAGGTGTGTCCCGACAGCACCTTGGGTAGGGAAGGGAAACAGTCATGCAAAGCAACAACAATGACATCGGCAATAATAATAGAATTCATCCATCTGTCCACTTTCCTCTGCCTACTGGGTGACGGGCCAACTTGAATGAAATGCTCCCATGGGGGGTGATGCTGATGATTGCAGTCCTGTTACAAGGAGGTGACCAGCTTTTCGGAGTCGATTTCATCAAACTAGCTCTCCCGGCGCCGATCAATTAATCGGTGCACCACTAGTACTGCGGTAATAATTTTTCCTTGATGGCAATTTAAATTCCGGCTCAACAAACTCCATTAAAGGTGGAAATCCCTCGTCTTCAACGAAGCTGAGTGGATCCTTCACCCTCATTTTTGAGATGATGGCATTCAGTTTTTGTTCAGCACGTTTAACATCAAACCTACTTCACTAGTTGTTGTGGCAGAGTTGTGATAGCCAGGTCGGTACCGCAACTTTCCTCCATTCTCTCTGACAAAGGCTCAATCAAAGCGAGTTGGATAATCTTGTATAAAAGCGAGAGCTCTAGTTGCTCCTGTTGCCCAATCAGGGGCCCACGATGTCCCAACACCAACTTTTAGTATTGGATGTAGTTTCATTTATTTTTTAAAACACTAAAAAGAGAGATGTGTTTTAATAATTTAGTATTGGTTAATTTGTTGGGTATCAAAAAAGGGGTAAAAAAATAGGAAAGAATAGTTCCGGTTGTACGATCCACAACGCTGGCTAACACATAGAGCCGTGATCTTCACTGTTTTTTAATGCGAGCCACTCTGACAAGACACAATCGATAGGAGAGCCACCTCAACTCGCAGAATACCAAAAGCCATCTCCAGCTATTAAGCAACAAGCATATCCCCCTACTTATTTGTCATCTCACTGAACATGTTTGTGTTTGTAATGCAGCCAATACTGTTCTAGTTAAAATCAGGATTGTAATTTGTAGTTGCAATCCGGGTGAGGCGCTCGCGATGTGCATTTGTGAGTCTGTTTCTCCGTTTCCTCTTAATAGTGTTGATGGTTGAGAATGTTGACTCGCATGTGTATGTGCTCACAAAGAAGGACGTAAGTTTTTGTACAAGTGGTTTCAAAGTGGGATAATCTGCTTCAGACACCAAACTCCAAAAATGAGCAGCACCTGCTTTAGATTCAACTTTGGGAATGCCGTTTGTCTGCAACTCCACTATTTCACTTTCCAGAGCAGCCCGGTTACAGGGGCAGAGCTGTGTGATAGTTGGAGTGAGAGAGCATACATCAACATGGAAGGGGTTTTCAATGAGGTTGAAAATCTCCTGATGGTCATTCAAATCACTTAACCTGGATTCTGAGTCCCTCCTCAGCTCCTTAAAAACATCAAAAAAATCCTCTGTAGCTGAAGTGCTGCTGCAGGGATGGCTCGTCTGTGATGACAGCTCTGAGTTTTGGAAAGTGAATGAACTCTTTGTTAGGTATATATAGGGCAGTTACTGTTTTCTTGAATGCTCTGAATGTGTTCAGCCTGCTGCTTGGTAGTTTATCCTTCCCTTAAAGCTGCAAGTTCAAAGTTTTGATGTGACTGTTGATGTCAGTCAGAAAGCCCAGCTGCAATGTCCACTATGTATCTACCAACTGTGGTTCGCTTTTCCCCTTAATGTCCATAAAAGTGTGAATCTCTTCGGGCATTCATTATTTCTAAGTTTTGATACAAGTGGCTCCTGATGTATGAGGCAATGAAAACTGATGAAGTTGGGCATGTCCTCTCTTTTTTTCATGCAACCAAAAAGCCGTTTCTACTTGCCTCGCATGCGTGGGGCACCATCCGTGCACACACTTGCTTGATGCTAATTTTTTTCCTTTCATCAAAATAATATTATATAAGTGCATTCAGAATGTCCTCACATCTAGTTTGTCCAAGAAGTGGAAGCAAACACAACATTTCTTTTTGGAAATAAATTTCTTTTAGAAACCTCACCCACACACACACAGCTGCGCAACATCTGTCACATCGGTGCTTTCGTCCAGCGATATGCTGGAACGCGGTGCCACTGACAGATGTCTCTCACTAATTGCTCACGTACATCTTAACCAATGTCTTCTATCCGTCTCAAGATGGTCAGGTCGGATAATTGTAATCCCTTTATTTGTTTTATGATTGCGTCCTTGTTCTCAAAATCTGTGAACAGTATCTCTGCGGAAGCCAAAAAGCAGTCTTTAACTATATTTCACATTGAGAAGGGTTTTTTCGCCCGAGCCAAAATCTGTGCGATCTCAATGGAAGCGTCCGTTAAACGCTCAGCTGTAGAAGTTCTTTTATGGATGAGCTTTAGCTGATCGCAAAGCGAGGCAGCAAGCTGCACGATATTCCTTTACCTTAGTTCGCTCCCAGGGGGTTACGTTTCTCTTGAATTTCGGATGCTTGGCTTGGAAATGTTGCTCCTGATTAGTTCGTTTGAAACCAGAGCGGGTTTGTTTGCACAGCAAACACAAAGGGTTTGACCCTCGGAGAACAAATGAAAAAATAATTTTTCCATTTTTCTTGAAATTTTCGATGCTCATCTTGTATGTTTCGTAGCTTTCTCTATTTACGTTGGGCATCTGCGAACCTGACAGCTCGTCCCCTCGCCAACGTCTTCGCATTGAGTTTCCGTTGTTGCATCCAGCGAGTCTTTATTTTCCTCATTTCCAACAACGCTTTGTTTCCATCCATCTAGTTTTTAGACTTTGTTTGGCAAGAAATCGATCCATTTTGATCGTCCATGTACCTTATGACATATTATAAATATGTATGTAGAAAATATTACAAAAAATTTTTTCTGTGTTTTTGTATTGCCCTTGCGGAACTGCAGAAGGCCGCCTAAACTGGCAACACTGCAGTTTAGTGTAGGTCTGAAAAGGTTTTCGCAATACCGCCATATTATCATTATCATAGCTATTATTTTACCTGCAATGCGAACCACTAGTTGAGGCTGGCGAGCCACATTTGGTCCGCGAGCAGCGCAATAAGTAACACTGACATAGAGCAACTTTTCTAATGTACAACACAACGAGATGATCTGGAATCCCCTTATTTTTTACACGGAAACATGATACATCTTGTGGTTGGGCGACATCTTGTGGTTGGGCGACGGTGGCTCAGTTGGTAGAACGGTTGTCCTCTTATCTGAAGGCTGGTGGTTCGAACCCCGGACACTACAGTCTACATGTCGAAGTGTCCTTGAGCAAGATACTGAACCCTGAATTGCTCCTAAGGGTGGTTCCATTGGTGCGTGAATAATGGTGTGAATGGTTGCTGCTCCTGATAAGCATGTGGCGCCTTGCATGACAGCCTTTATCGTCACTGTGTGAATGTTTGTGTGAATGGGTGAATGCTGACTTGTGTTGTAAAAGTGCATTGAGTAGTCAAGCAGACCAGAAAAGCGCTGTATGAGTACAGTACAGTCCATTTACCATTTTATCCTATCTTTAGGAGCTCAAGAATCTACTGCTGGAAGCCCAGAAAGGTCCAGAGAGCCTGCAGGAAGCCCTCAGAGTCCTGGCTGAGAACCACCGCTCCCAGCAGGACGAGCACAGAACCGTCATCGACAGCATGAAGGTTGCTTTGAGCGAGGCCCACACGCAGAGGGTCATCGTCCCCCAGGACGGTCGAGGTCCGACCCCAGACTCATCCATGGTGCCTCTTTCCAACTTGAAAGACCTCCGCCTCAGCAGCCAAAAGACAAATTCCCTCCTGGAGTCCCTGCCGCCTCAGCTGGGACACCTGGAGCAGGGCCTGAGGAGAGTTGAGGATGAGTTGTTAGTGGTGAGGGAGCTCATGGGAACCAGAACTCCGACTCAACAACAAAGTGATCAACCACCGGTAGAAACACCAGTTAGAACCGAGAGAGAAAAACAGCCAGAGTCTGAGGTGGTGGTAAGGCGCCTGGAGGAGACCCAAAGGACTCTGGGAGAACGACTCAGGACCAACACTCTTTATAACGCCGTATTTACGTACTCTGCCTCCATCATCACCGTCTCTGCCGTCTACCTGCTGCTCAGGGGAACTGGTTAGAAGGACACGGTACCTCTAGGATGAGAATGGGAACAATGATCCGAATAATCTATGTCTATGTTTAAGTTAACTGGTCCCAGGCCCGTCATCCATGGCTTCTATTTACTGGATCCTAGAGGAACATCTAATATCTTTTTAATTTTGTGGCCTCTACAATAGGAGTAGGATTGGGTTTGCCTGAGGACAAACTGCTTTGATATCAAACAAACTGGTTTGATACCAAACAAACTGGTTTGATATCAAACACCTGACTAACTTTTACCTTGGGTTACCGAGCAGCTACTCTCATTGAGCCCATAAAGGGGAGTATCGGACCTGCCAATCACAATAATGTAATCGTAGTGATTTCACACCACTCCCTTTAAAGTGAAGTTTACCAACTCACAGCCTCATCAATGTCTTCAACATATTAATCAACTATGACGAGAAATCAATTCAACCATATATTTAACAGAGTATTTTAATTAAAGGAAACGATGCCATTTGTGTGAACATGTCTCCTCACCTGATGTCATGTTTAATTCAAACCTGCTAACTGTTCAGGTGACGTCATCACTTTTCATGATCCTGCCACAAACGGGTTTTTGCCTGCTGTAATCCTTGTGAGAAATCATGTTTGACCATCAGTGACAAACGGACAATATATTAGAATATTTTACTGACACAAATATAAGGTGAACATGCAAATCTTCAATCCTAAGGTGGTTGGTTCTGCAGAAACTCCTCTGTCACACCAACCAACTGCACGTCCTCCCTCACCACGTCTGGAAACCCCCTTCTGGAAACCAGACTTTTTCTCTAGGACGTCTAACAGCGTAGCCGCGGGGTCTTCAAAAGTCTTCAAAAGTCTTAAATCCAATAACCTGAATTTAAGGCCTTCAGAAACACCTTAAAAACTACTCTGGTAGATCTTAAAAATGAATTAATCATACTTTCATTTAATAAAATAAATTCATTGTCTCGCTTCGAAATATCTGAATTTTCAGTTCGCCGTAACAAAACTACATGATCAGTTACGGTTTGCTACGGCACTTAGTTCTGTTTTAGACGGAAACAAAAGGCAAGAGCTGAATTCCCTGGATAGACCTTGTCGAAGAACCCCCATTCACCTGCAGACGAGGGGTGTGGTGTGTGGATGTCGTGAGGAAAAACTAACGTTTGCTGACATTTCTTTCTTCAAACGGTAAGTCACAGTAATTAAAGAAGAAAAATGGGTAAATGCAAATTCAATAACCTTTGGTTAAAGAACGGTCAATTTAGGGCCTGTTATAAGCCGGTGCCTGGAAACGTTTTTGACGCCCGCTGCAACTTCTGCAGAAAAAAATCGGAACCTTGGATCATTGGGCATCACTTCTCTGGAGTCGCACGCCGAATCAGAAAAAGCTTAAAGCGGTTTTAAACGACTAGCAACAAACGCCTGCAATCGGCGTGTTTTGTTCCATGTAGAGCATCAACAACAATCGACCTCCGGACACACCAACACTTAAAGCTGCGGTGCTTTACACACCGTCGCGGACCATCACATATATACCAGCAATGACGACATTGATAAACTTTGGAATGCTGGAAAGACTGCTGGAAGGAATGTTTCACTGAATAAATTGATTTACCTTGTGCAGGTAATTCTGTGTCAGTGGCTTTTGGCGGGATTATCGTATCCAAACGAAACTTTGGACCGCCATTTTACAAAACCTAAACTGCGTAGACAAAATTCACTACATACATGATGAGAATATGATTGATGCTGTCAAAGATTGTGACTCGTCACTGCTATCTAGTGGACGTGTCAGTGTCAAGCAACACAATGGGAGTGTTACTGCGTGAAAGGAGAGTGATGTGATGATGTTGCTCTTGTTCACTTGTGATGCACTAGAGCCACGTCTGAGATGTAATGATGTATCACTCCTGACCAGAGCCACATCATTACAACACAGATGCCCTCTAGTAGGAGCTGGGGGCTCAATGGGCTGAACAGAGACGCTGAAGAGAAAGGCACTGACGACGAGCGGGAACGTATATCTCCGCCAAAATCTATGATGTTCCTTTGGGAGTGGAGCTGGGTGCCCAGTGGACTGAACAGAGACGATGAAGTGAAAGTAACAGGAGACGAGCGGCTACAGAGTATTTGAGAGATACTCGGAGCGTTTGTTGGAGTTGTCTGTTGATTTAGAGGCTGGCAATAATTAAGACATTAACCGAGGAATATTTCATGGCGATGTTTCCGCTGTCTGCGTGAGGTCATGTTTCTGTTTTTAAGGGCTACAATTAAAACTCAAACGTTAAATAAATGTTGGGACTATTTAGTATTTGACCTTTAAGGTTGATCATTTTTATTCATTGGGTTACTAATGTAAAAAAATAATAATTTCAATTTAGACCAGTTTATTTATTTATTTTATGTTTTCCATTATTTGGAATCACATAGTGGAAAGAGTTCATACTTATACTGAGCGATCCCATTCCTTTTTCTTTTTTTTTTATTTTATCACAAAGTCAACACTGAACACAGAAATAGAACATGGGGTGTTTTCAATTCAAATAAATGCTAAAAACCGTTGACGTAAAAGTACATTTAAACCGAGGAGAGGCGTGTGAGAGAAACATTCATTTTCCACCAGATGCCTCATGGAAAAGGAGATTATTTCTATTGTAAAGATTCTATACATAATCCTCCGTCGTTGGGGTATCTAGTTAATGACATTTCTCTCTAACAGTTTTCCCCCAAATAAATATTTTATTTTGAGTTTTGGTCAATTGTGAATGTGGGAGCCCAAAATGGAGTGGATCCCAGTTAAAGGTCATTTTTGACCCAAACGTTGTCTTCAATTCTGCCTGAATCTTAATTGTCACGTTTGGGCAAACTCGGAATATGTGATGATTGGAGCTGGCCGAAAAAACCTACGCCAACGTTCCCCGCTTAAAAAATGTACAGTGTGAGGAGAGGAGGCGACGGATCCAGTTCATTTGGTGTTGAAGTCCGGATCATGAGCACCATCTCAGAACCGTTTTCTCTTCCAACAGATCATTCGTAGTGATTACGTTAAATCACATTTTCACAGCTGAATTGGTCCACTTCTTATCAGTTTACATTCATTTTTTTAATTAGCCTTTTAGCTCCCAAACAAGCCTGATTTGGACCGGTACCAGATGTGTTCTCTTTACTTTCCTCAGTTATAGAGTATCAAAGTTTTTTATAGGTTGGTGCAAATCCTTCTCTGGTTTTTGCTGACTGAAGAGTTTGGACTCTATTCCTTGTTTTCCTTTCGGTGTCAAATGTTCAACGATATGAATCCATCCCATCCGTTAAATCGTTTATCCGTGACTCATGAAACCATTTTAAAGAGTTTTCACACCAAAATACTGACGTATGTGATCGGTGTCCATTAATAATCACAAACCATGTCATGTATTTGTTTGATGGTCCTAGATGGTTCTGTACGGTTCTATATGGCTCTGTTTGGTCCTAAATGGTTCTGTATGGGCCTATATGGTTCTGTATGGTCCTATATGGTTCTGTATGGTTCTGTAGCTCCTGTATGGTTCTCTAGGGTCCTGTATGGTCCTATATGGTTCTGTATGCTCCTGTATGGTTCTCTATGGTTCTGTATGGTTCTTTGTTTCTAATATTTTGCTGTCTACAGCAGAAACACATTTTGGGTGGGGGATGTAGACCCCTGGATGTACTTTAGATTGGAGGATGTAGATTGAGGGATGTAGACTTGGTGGGTCTAGATTTGAGGATATGGACTGTTGTAGTCCGAGATTTTTCATCGATGGTCTCTTCAGAATCATCATCATCAATCTTCCTCTGGTCAAATCCATCACTGAACTGATGGATCTACTGACTGTCTTACTGACAGAGGGTTGGCAGCCTAGAGAGGAGAACCAGACGCTGCTTTCGAGGACTCAAGTTCAGTTCATGTGAACCAGAACCAGACCAGGACCCAGAGACACCAAGGAACCAGGCCGGACCCGAAAGCTAGGACAGAGAGGCTCAGCATCAAGAGGATCAAGTGAGTGTCTGCAGATGTGAGATGTAAAGGAGGAGACGTTCTCCACTGCAGATGTTCCACACCCATGAAGGAACAGTCCAAAGTCTCCAGCCGTGGTTCTTTGGTTCTAGTAGTGTGGGAGTACAGACATGAGGGAGGACATTCCTCTGTTTGTGCTGATCCTTAACGAATTTCTTTCTCCATTGATAATAAATATGACGTTTCAGATCACCTCTTGGAATCCCGGGATGCCGGTGAAAGCGGCGTTCGCCTTCTTCTGTGCGTAGGCGGCGTTTGGAATTTAGGCCCCGGGTCGGTGGAAAATTGAGGAGTTAGAGCCGGAAGTTGGTTTGTTTTGGCCGTACGACCAACTATGTTCTGTTCGGATCCGTCTTATGCACAAAGAAGGCGCTCCATTCAAGTCCAACCAAGTTTTATTTATAAAGCCCAAACCCACAAATCACAATCATTGACTTTACAATCTGTGAATGAAAGATGACCTCAAGTCGAGAGAGGGAAAATAAAAACATTCCTTCCACAACAACAACAACAACAACAAAACTGCTTAATGGGAAGGCAGGAGACGCCAGCGAGGAGGCGGACCCTGCTTCCATGACGATAACCTTCAGCCTCACACTGGTTGGCGCCGTTAACCCGGAATGTCACCAAACGAGTGTCATGAGTACAACTGTGGTGTTTATGGAGGCAACGGTCTCCTTAATAAGCAGAGCAAATGCAAATTCAAACGGCGTTATGTTTTGTTGGGTTTTTTTTTTTTTTTTACATGATTCCCACACAGTAGTTGAGGGAAAGCCTTCATTCCGACAGCATCAGAACCGGGTCAAACAGCAACAGCCTGAGTTTCGTAACTTGCACCACCAATTGTCTCGTTAAAAAAAAAATACTAAAGGTGAAGTATCAAAATTTGATGATACATCCCGGATTTAAAAACCACTCAAATAAAAAACTAAAAAACTACCCAGTACTGATTAAAGACAGGTACCGATTTATTAGTACCTTCTGGGATAACATCCAACATTCTTCAGTGTCGTCTGGATTATTGAGGCCTGAAATAAAGAATGTGCTGCAGCTTTTCTTATAAAAGAACAAACAAAAAAACCCAAACCTGTTCCATTGGCTCCCCGGACATTTCATGCCCTGAATCCTGTCTGCCAGGTAAAACCTGGAAGTAAAATCTAAAATGTTTTATTTATATGCAGTTTTACAATGGTCAACATGATCCTAAGAATTCATCGGGTGAGATTTAGCAACATACGCTCTGCTTGATGCAAAGACATCAATTCTTTTTTTTTTTTTTTGGTGCGATGGTTGGAACCAGATTCTTATTTCTTTAACCCAAACCCAGTGAAGTGGTTGGACCAAATATCAGCTTTTCTTCTCGGATGATACCCCTTTCACGCAGAAAGTACCCTGGTGCTTAGGTGGTTCAACGTGCGCACCTCCTAAGAACCTGTTTGCTATTCCATTGGCGAGGAGCCAATTCAGAGCCACGCCGCTAAGTGACCCTATGACGTAACCGGTTCTTGGCTCTAGACCAGCAAAGAGTTGGTGCTTGTCTGGTACCAGTTTTGGCAGCCAGGAGTTGGTGCTTAGACTGTCGAAAAGCAAAGTACCGGTGCTAAATCAGGCACTGGCTTTGAACTAGCCCTGGAACCAGCTTGGTGGAAAGGCGGTATGATGACCTGTATGAAGTGTGAGCAGAAAAGACAAATTCATACGCCGACACAAATAAGTGGCTCTTGAATGAGAGGTGCTACAAAAAGTCATTTTAGGATGCTGGGATTGTCGATAGATTAGCTCTTTGAGATTTGATCCAAATGTAAAGTGTGTTATAATTAAAATGTATTATTATTATTATTTAGAGGCTGGCAATTAATGGAGAAATCTGCATGAAGTTTTCCAAACATTCTGTAATTTTTTTCCTTTGATGTTTTGTACTGGAGAGGAAGAGGAAAGGACAGAACGACATGTTTTGGTCGTTTGCGTTGTCTGAGTGCTTTTTTTCCAGTTCATGTGTTTTAAATCAACATGCCCTTGGTGGGCTTGTAAATATTCAAAGCAGCACTAAAGCTTAAGTTTGAATCACTACATTTAAAAAAAACAAATAAATAACGCAAACAAAATAATAAAACATATTTGTTTTATTTTTTAGGAGCCGTCGCCCGGTGGAATGTTTTAAATAGGGTAATTTCTTTCACACAGGTGTAAGCCTTGTTGAGTTTTGTTTTATAATCTCCCGAACCACAAATTCACAAAACCTCGAGTGTCGGACCAAAGCCCGGATAAACGGGAGGGTTCCGTCAGGAAGGGCGTAAAATCTGTGCCAAATGTAAACGCGGAACCTGATTTCCAAAAATAGGGGCTCGGGTCAACAAATACCATCACTGGTACTGATAGCCAGTACGCTACCGGTGGCGAGTATAGACAGAAACAGATACTCCGCTGGGCCGACCCAGAGAGGTACCGGCCAAAAGAAAAAGAAGAAGTAGTATGTTTTTCTTTTTGTGTGTAAATACCTAATTTTTTATTATTTTTTTAAAGATACACCACAATACTTTGCAGTGGGTATGAGGTGCTTTTCTCTATGGCTTTCTTTCTCGTTATGCCACACCACTCTTTGATGTTTGTAGCCAAAAAAACTATTTTTTGCTGTCATTGGACCTATGACCTAATTCCACTGAATGTCCCAGCGGTATGTGGAAAATGTAGGCGCTTCGGGCATTCTTTTTTTTTTTTCTACCTTCCAGAAGAGCTTGTGTTGGTGCCGTCGGTTGATAGTTAGGGTGGCTTTCTGACGCCAAGATTCAACAGAACTGTGCAATTCTCTGGCTGTAATCAACAGCACATGTGCTTCTCTTTGGGGGAATTTCATAAGATTAATAAAAGTTAAGATTTTTGTGAATTACATGAACGTGATCATGGATCTTTCTTTTTTTTTGCATTGTTGAAAAAAAAAAAACTTCATGTAGCGCCTGCACACAGCCACAAAATATGATAAATGTATAAATAAATAGAATTTGCAGGCTAGTATATGAACATTCTGTCCGCAGAAAGGGGTCGATGCGCCTCTTTGACCTTAGCTTGCTTTGCGTAGTTGGTGCAAGTAATCCTCTGCCAAAGGATTCTAATTCTAGCTCCGACTATGGAACCCGGTCCGAATAAACGCACCATGCTGTGTCCTGAGTGAAGCAGAAGCTCGCTTGCTGTGCATAGATTTTGAAGCTGAAGTTCCTTTTCTGGCCACTAGTTGTCGGCTCAGAAAAAGCTCCATGATGCAGCATGTTTTTTTTTTTTTAATTTGTGAACACATCTGATGATGCGTACCATCCACTGTAACTCACTGACATGCCTCCATCAAGATGGTTCTGTTTTCAACCGTGTCCATTGGTTGGTTGGTTTTTTTGTACAGTATTCAGCCCAAAAATAATTGTCTTTGTAGAAGGACAGAGAAAAATTAACCCATTCAACGTCGGTGCAGATCCAGTGAAGTGGGAGAATACAGATTTTTTTTTCCATAACTTTCCCTAGCAATTCCAAATAAAGAATTTTCCCCCTGATTATGCAAAAAAAACAAAAAATAGAACCGATTTCAATAATAGTAGTGGAGGTTTTGGGCATGAGCCGGGAAAATTAAAGACATGTAGTCAGCGGTTTCCACAGTTATGGAATGAAATATTCCTGCTAAATCTACTAGCACACTAATAGCACTAAGGTTTCTGCACTAAATGTCTCCGCATGGATCTTCGGCTCCTGCTGCTACAGTAAAACCTCCCACGTTCATTTCTGACGAGTAATTCCAAGAAATCCTTTGTAATTTGTTCTTTAACTTCAAAAAGCTAGAATGTAATGCATCATGGCGTGAGACTCCTAGCTGGTTATCTTCTTGCGGGGTAAGTAGGCATTAGTGATCTGGTTCATCACCACCAGGGCGGGAAAGAGGGGCAGCAGAAGGATAGCCCACCAGGCCAATCCTTTCACCGAGGCCTGGAACCAGTCTGAGAACATGGCCAACACCACAGTCCCCGTGGCCAGCAGGTAGACCACCAGCCCGCAGGTGGCGTGGTACAGCTTCAGCCTCGGCAGGGAAGAGGAGAGCCGCAGCAACTTGGGGAACATCACACAGATACCGCAAGCCCCTTGGAGAACGGTGGCAGCCACGGTGCAGATGCCAAGACAACTGTGCCAGCTGACCAGGTGGGGGAGCTCTGACACATTCTTGCTGGCCACCATGAAGCCCAATCCAGTGGCTGCCATTATCAGGACCAGAGCCTGGCAGATCCAGTGGAGACAGACTTTAACACTGCGAGATTTGCAGCAGGAGGTCAATCCATCAGGGGAGAAGAGGAGGATTCCTTCAGTCATGCACAGGCAGTACTGCAGAGAGAAACAGAGGGGACGCGTTAACGAATGAGCTCTTCTTTGTCTTTGGAGGTAAAACAGGCAGACAACCCGGTCCGTGCAAATACACAGAAATAACTTTCATAACTCTCATAACTCTCGGAAACACCCGGACTCTGATTTCACACCGCCCTGACAGAACTAAACTGTCTGAAGGCGTTTTTTTACACCAACAAGAAAGTTAAAATGAGTGACGGCAACACAATCAGGTTCAATGATGATGGGGTCCGATGAAGAAAAGTTCAAAAGGATAAACAAAAAAACCTCTTCTGGAGCGAGGATCGGGTCAAACAGCCAGACTATGGTCCAACAGAAGCTGCTGGTTTTGGTCTGGATCAAATCGAATCAAATCTTATTTATATAGCCCCAATTCACAACAACTGCTGTTGGAAAAAGTAGCAGGTTGTAATGATGTGGCTGATCAGAATATCCGCGGATAGAACCAGATTAACTGGATTTCCGGCTGTTGAAGATTTTTGTATTAAGATTAAAGGAAGTTCTGCAAACCGGAACAATGAGTGGATCTGAGAGTCCACCTCTAAACCACTACTGTTGAGCAGTAGTGATGATTGACAGAACACAATGACCCGTCCTCTATCACGAGCGCACCCCTCTATCATGAGCTCCGCCCTCATTTATGAGTGCCAAACTCTTGAGCGCCGCCCTCTCTCATGAGCAATTCCCTCTCTCATGAAATCCACCCTCTATCATTAGCCCCTCCCTCTCTCATGAGCGCCGCCCTCTCTCATGAGCGCCGCCCTCTCTCATGAGCGCCGCCCTCCCTCATGAGCGCCGCCCTCCCTCATGAGCGCCGCCCTCTCTCATGAGCGCCGCCCTCTCTCATGAGCGCCGCCCTCCCTCATGAGCGCCGCCCTCCCTCATGAGCGCCGCCCTCTCTCATGAGCGCCGCCCTCCCTCATGAGCGCCGCCCTCTCTCATGAGCGCCGCCCTCTCTCATGAGCGCCGCCCTCTCTCATGAGCGCCGCCCTCTCTCATGAGCGCCGCCCTCTCTCATGAGCGCCGCCCTCTCTCATGAGCGCCGCCCTCTCTCATGAGCGCCGCCCTCTCTCATGAGCGCCGCCCTATCTCATTGGCCCCTCCCTCTCTCATGAGCTCCGCCCTATCTCATTAGCCCCTCCCTCTCTAATGAGCTCCGCCCTCCCTCATGAGCGCCGCCCTCTCTCATTAGCCCCTCCCTCTATCATGAGCTCCGCCCTCTCTCATTAGCCCCTCCCTCTCTCATGAGCATCGCCCTCTCTCAATAGCCCCTCCATCCCTCCTCTCTCAATTTTTTTTATTTCCAATTTCTATTTGGAAATCAATATTCAAAATAATATTCAAATTAGAAAATGAAAAGCTAACCTTTATTTTATTCTATCTCATTCCTCTTTATGAGAGAAAAGGAAAGGAAAGGGAGAAAACGGCACGAGTTTCATGACGCCATGATTTTTGTATCTTAAAACGAAAAATCAAAGGAAAAAAAAGACTAGTTTGTAATAATTTGTTTCTGAAATAAAAACGGAAATACTAAAATATACGCCGACAGAAGAGGTTTCTGATTTAGAAATGATCAGAAGAAGGAATCTCAAGTGGAAAGAAAAAACTCAATTTATTTTCTGTGGGTCCATCAAGAGTGGGGAGGCGTGTCCGTAGTCATGAAGAGTTCTTCGTTGTCCTCCGAACATACCATGAAACCAAATCTAATCGTATCAAACGTTTACGATGGAGCAAAAACCAAATGCAAAGATGAAGGTGAATGAAGGAAAGTCCAATAGAACCATATGATCTGAGGAACAGAAGCCTCGTGTCTCGTTTCTTCTCCGTATGTCAATCAAAAACCTGCAGCTCCTGAGAGTCTGCGATTGGCAGACGGGAGAAATGAGTCACAAAGACGCTTCTATTGTTTGTGCACTGAATGCATTTCTGTCCGGCACAAAGAAACGGGTTGTTTTTTTTTGACAGCAGAGAGGCGTGATGTCTATTACGGTAAGTCAATCACGCTCGACTTCCTGTGATGATATGATAAACAACAACATTAACCAGTCTGACCGGTTGTTGTTGCACATCGGTGTTTTGTAGGTCAGGTTTGTAACACGACGCTCTTCAAGCGAGCGCGCCCTGCTATCTATTATTCACAGTGGAAAGAAGAGCGGCGAGCAACACGGGCGACGCCACGTCCACCTCAAGAAGAAACATTCATTCATACTGGATTTGTTTATGTCCAAATGAAAGGATGTGAAAGTACAGGATTACTTTTTCAAATGATGATGTTTATATACGTCAGTAATGTGACATTAAATTTTTATTTTTATTATTAGCTCTCAACCACTGATTATTTTCGCGATTTATTATTCCATCGTCTTTTTCTTCTTCTGCTTTTTGCTGTTCCCTGTAGGGGTTCACCACAGCGGATCGTCTCCTTCCATCTAACCCTGTCCACTGCTTCTTCTTCTGTCAGACCAACCAACTGCCTGTCCTCTCACACCAACACATCCAGAAATCTCTTCTTTGGTGTTCTCCTTGTTCTCCTACCTCGCAGCTCCATCTCCAGCATCCTTCTACCAGCAGAACCACTATCACTCCTATTCTTCGTCTAACCTGGACCGTCCCTCCGATGTCTCCTTTCTAATCCTGTCCATCCTCATCCATCCCAAAGAACATCTGACCATCTTCAGCTCTGCTTCCTGTCTTCCGATCAGAGCCGCCGTCTCTAAACCATCCAGCAGAGCTGCTCTCACCACCATCTTGGAAACCGTTCGCTCCATTCCTCCTGCTGTGACTTTTCTGTCACAGATAACTCCTGACACTCTTCTCCACCCACCCATTTCTTATTTTGTTAATAAAACATCAAAGAAAGGTTACAAACTCTCATCAGTCTCTAAAAGAGGCTTCTAAACATTTTTCCATCCAACTGTCCAACATTCAAAGACTCTTCATTAATATCATACACCGATCAGCCATAACATTAAAGCCCCCATAATAATATTGTGGGTCCCCTTTTCAGCTATTGGTGTTGCAGCAGCTCCTAAACATCGCCGGCTAGCCCTTAGTTACCCTGTTTTGTTCTTCTTTGACCACTTTGGAGGCCGGGCGTACACTGTACGACTTTAGAGCCCTGGCCGTTTCATTTCAACAAACACTGTACGAATCAAACGTTTGCGAAAGCTCGTGATATGAGTTCTCACTATTTTTCAATCCTGTGTGCCGAAACTAAAAGATATAATAAACTAAGCTGATAGTGGACCGTTCACCCCTGTGCAAGGCAGGAACATGCTGACCCGCTGAGGGCTTAAAAAAGAGACATTATGTACAAACACCAGCCGTAACATTATAACCACTGACAGATGAAGTAGGACAGAGCAAAGTGGCAGACATGAAAGGACAACAGGTGATCCGGTAACAGGGTCATGAACGCCCGAGGCTCACGGATCTTTGTTGGGTGTGAAGGCTAGACTGTGTTGTCTGATCTCACAGAAGTGCTGCAAATTAATGAGAAAGTTAATGCTGGTTCTGATAGGTTCACTGGTTCACTCCCCCACACTGATTAGCTTACAAACAAATACTAATAGCAACGTTTCGGTGCCGGAACTTCATCAGGCAAATGATTTCTGAACTTGAGACGCCAACATCACCTGGAGTTCTACAGTGACAAGTACAGTAGAGCAATAACAAAAAAAATAAATTAAAATAATGTAGTTTGTAGATAAACTACAGGCCTGTTGAAAATCAACATTAAGGAAAGACCAGCTGATCATAATCTCTGATCAGCTCATTAAGTTTTCTTTTGGGAAAAATAGTTTTTCTTCTGTCTTGGTGTTTTTCATTAAGCGGACTTATCAGTTATTCAAAGTTTGCTTGATGATGTTTTGGGCCCCTTTCTTTTTTTTGATGAGCTGATCACATTAAGATCCACTCTTCTTTCCTTCATCTTGATTCTAATTAGGCCTGTAGTTTATCTATAAACTATATTACTTTGATGCATTCTTTTTTTTGTCACTGTTGTATATAGTTATGATTGTCAGTGTTGAACTGCGCTGGTTTACCTGTGTTCTTCCTACGCCACAGGTAAGGTGTGATTGGTGGCTGATACACAGCCATATTCATGTTGGCTCCTCGTTTTCAAAAATCAAATGCCAGATGAAGGTCTGGTACCGAATCGGTGCAAGCAAGAATATTTGTTTGCAAGTTAGTCACCGTGAGGGAATTCCCTTTTTTGCAAGTTTTGGAGATCTTATCCCTGTTTTACACAACTTACAAGAAATTGATGTGTACAGTATTTGTTTAGATACCACAGCAACCCTTCAGAGGTCTGCTGGAGTCCAGAGCTGCTATGGCAGTAAAAGTAAGATTTACTCAATATTGGACAGCTGGTTGCAATGTTTGGCTAATGTTTGGTGTCTTGGTTAGTGACAGACTGGACCCAGATGAGCTCATGACTGCTGGGCTGAAGTGAGGGTCATGTTCTGTAGGCGTGTGTCGGTGTAGAGATCACAGGGTGACAGACGGAGGAGAGATCTGTGAACTCACTGCGACGGACATGCACACTGGATGCCAGGAGAACAAACCTGGAACAAAAGAGACACACCAGTAAGAACTCTGAGCAGATGGAACCCACTGGGGATTATAGAAAAAAAAGTATGCAACTCTAGTTGGAAAATTACAATCAGCTGTTTGCGCTGACTGAATCACACAACAACAGTTTAAATACTGTAAAGTGTTTTTCCCAAGTACAACGCAAAATGCTGCTTTTACTGACGTCTGTCAGTAAATGATTGGACCTCCTGAATATCATCCCTCCGCTGAGACAAGTCTGTAAATCAGATGTTTTCCTAACACATTTAGAAACTCGGTTTATCCTTAGAGTCCCAAAGTGTTTTTCTATTAAGGCCTACATTTTCGATCAGGGCTCCGTGCCATAACTTCCAAGATGTACACAGGAGCGTAAGAAAAGTCGCCCCAGGAGTTCAGGACCATCTACAGAGGACACAGATTGTCAGGGGTTCTCTTCTGAGAAGCAAAGAAATCAAACAGGAACCTTGTCGGGTCTCCGGCTCAGCAGAATGTCTGCAGGAGGAGGATGCTGAAAAGAACACCCGATCCACATTGAAGCAAAGCGGTGGATCAGTGATGCTCCGGTGCTACTATGCTTCATCGGGCGCTGACAGCCCGCCATGTGTGACGGATTGAAACAAGTATCAGCAAATCCTAAAGGAAAACATCTCGCCATCCGTGAGGGAACGCCATGACGGGTAATAATCCCGCAATATCCGTTACAGTCGGCTATTTCAACTGTTGTTGTGTGATTGGTTCCTGTAAACAGCTGATAAACAATGTGGGCTGAATGACAGTCTATGATAAATAATTACTGAAGCTTTAAATACTAAAAACAGCGGGAAAGTGTTCAGATGGTCATCAGGAGAAGAATTCTGTTCTATTTACATTATTTTTAGTTTTTGGGGGTTTTTTTGGTTGGACACCATCATTTTTTTTTACCATATTTAAGAGATTAGAATAAAAGGGTATGATAAATTGACAAATTAATCTTTGCTATTAAATATAAATAACATCAACAACAACGTCATTACTAGAATTCATTTTAAAGTTTCAGATTTGATGTATATTTTTATCTTTTGGTGGACAGATGTAAGATAATGAAATCTGCGTCTGGACTCACTGGTTCCGGGTCTGGACAGGAGGGAGATGACCAGGGTCAGGCTCAGACCGGTGACATGTGCGATTATCACCGCTGTCCTCCGCAGCCACATGTAGAGCCAGAACTCCCGCATACCCAACCCCATCCCCACCGGGCTGTACTCCACATCGGACGGCATGGCCCACCGGGTCGGCTACCTGCCCTGTGAGGTCAGGGTGAGAGAAGGTGTGCGTGATCCGCCTGGCCTCTGCATGATCGTTCGGTTACAGGCAGGAAGAAGAGCTCGGGGTTGATGGGTACCGCCTGCAAAAATACACAGGACTCAAGCGGGTCGGCAGCGGTTCAGCAGCGGGACGCTGCACCTGAGGAGCATAATACAAACATTCTCAACTTTTTACACTGCTTATACAAACAGAAAACTACAACACGCAAAGAAGGAGGCAACACTTGGCACAAAGGGGCAATTGTTTTCTACGGGGTGAAGTTTGGGGGTTCTATTAATGAGACCAGATTGAGATGTTCCACAGGACGTTTCCAGAACAAATGGGGCAAAATCCACTTCCTGTCGTCATCAAAAGCGAGTGGATATCTCCAAAAAGTCCCCAATACACTGCGTTGTACAGGAAATCCCCCTGATTGTACTCCTAAAATGTACATAAGTAAGAAATGATAAGTTTTGCCCAGAGTACTTTTTTTTTTTGTAAAATCGCTGATTGCGTGAAATATGAACTATTAAACTAAAATATATGAACTTTAGCAGACAGATCTTCTCAAGTTGATTCGAAAGCCCCACATCCCACATCTGGAGTAAATTGGACCAGCGCTAAGGAAGTTAAGTCTGAGAGCCTGTTTGTTTTTTTTGGTATTTTAAAAAAAAGCTCCCCCTAGTGAGCAAATGATGAACTTTCAAATTAAAACACGACGTACTCGGGATATCTTTGGACTAAATCGTACCAAAGGCTAGGAAGTTATGTCCGAAAAACAGTGTATTTCGTAGATATCTCCCCCCCAGTGAGTAAAATACGAACTATTAGGGTTAATCACCTAATAGTTCATATTCAATAGTTGTACCTCGGTTTACGAGTGCATTAAGAGTATTTTGATTTTATTTACGAACATTTTTTTTGCTCGTATCCCGGATTTTTCCCGATACGAGCGAGTACTTGTATCCCATATGAAACTTACTTGGTATACGATTTTTCTGCTTTGGTTCACGATCATCCTGTTTGAAAAAGTGCAAGACGCGAGCGTGGGCTTCCTTTATGCGCCTCAGGACAGGAGCGAAAAACAAATGGACCTCGGGTCAGCCTCCCTCGCGCTCGCTCACAGTTAGCGTCATACACTCGCAGAATAGTATCCGTGCGCTCGTCCCTGCTTACGTTTAAAAAGAATCGAGTGAGATAAAATTAAGTGAGCCACAATCTGCCGGCTTTTATATCATTTATCATTTCTATTTGTTCGTACAATCACTTTTACTCTGTATAAAATAACATGAAAAATGAGTTTTATATGAATATTTTTTGGGGGATATGGAACGAAATAATGGGATTTCCATTCATTTGAATGGAGAAATAATTTTTTCGGTTTACGAGTGTTTTTCTTTTGCGAGCAAGGTCTCAGAAGGAATTAAGCTTGTAAACGGAGGAACCGCTGTATATCAGAAAGATCACAAGTCACAAGATCACGGTTGAGAAGTTATGGCTGAACAATTTTGCAGATAAAGCTCCTCCTACTTTCAGAAATAGAAAACCGATCCGTCCAAAATTCAATCCAGTTCTTCCTCACACTAAAGTCTATGGGGGTTTAAAATTTGAAAATGATTTGTGAAATAGTTTGAGCAATCGCATTAACACGAAGGATCTGCAGGATGGAGATATGACATCTGGCGGAGTTTTTAAAGTAAAGACTATTCTTGATGAATATGGTTCATTTTTTTTGCGTTGACCCTGAAATTGTGAAGGGAATGGTTGAAGTCAGACATGAAGCTTCTGTTGGACAATTGCCCCAGGAGATGAGTTCCATCATCTGCTTGTTTCTTGTTTCTATTTTTAATTTTTACGGATTATAAAAATTATTTGATTAGTAGATATTATAGAGTAAAACCTACATCAGATAAATTTCAAGACAATGTGTTCCAGAAATGCAAAATGTTTTTTTGATTAAGTCAATTTTAAGCAGTTTTTGATTTACAAATGACGTTCATGTTTGTGCATAAAACTTTATTTGCCTGTTCCAATGGAAAATAAAATGAATATATGAAAAAGATGGATCAGAGAGAAGAGGGGAATTCCTGGCACTGCAGGAGTGCACAGTGCTAACCTGCCACATTGATGGAGTGCATACCTGGGGCATAGAAGTAGGAGTGCATACCTGGGACATAGAGGTAGGAGTGCATACCTGGGGCATAGAAGTAGGAGTGCATACCTGGGACATAGAAGTAGGAGTGTATACCTGGGACATAGAGGTAGGAGTGCATACCTGGGACATAGAAGTAGGAGTGCATACCTGGGACATAGAAGTAGGAGTGCATACCTGGGACATAGAGGTAGGAGTGTATACCTGGGACGTAGAAGTAGGAGTGCATACCTGGCGCACAGAAGCACCTGCTGGACGGACCAAATGAAAACTGAGGTTTCTGTATTGACGCATCAATAAACTCACCGTCACACCGTCAGTACTCCCAGCATGTAGTTCCACTCGTCCAGGTAAAACCTCTGAATTCCTTCCCTCTTTGTAGTGGATTATCTTCTCATCAATATCACCTAAAAAATAATAAGAGTTGTAAAATCATTTCGCAAAAAAATATGTAGCTGAAACGAACTGAGCAGCTCCGTCTTTAAGTTTGCACCGACAATCTTAACATCTGAATTTCTTTTTCAGAGAAGAATCACTGATTTTAAATTAAAAAAATAAATGTCTACCGGGTTCCTTCTTGGTTGTTTCGAGGCCGATCTCAAACAATCACAGCCAGCGCTCTGTGATCGCTCCGAGCTAAAAACACCCGCGGATTAACTTCACCTCGGAGAGGAGATTCCTCGGTGCTCCTTCCGGTTCCAGACAAACACGGATCATACGGACATTATTACTCTGTTGAAACTAAAGCCATGGTCCTCTGACACTCCGACCAGTACCCGGTCCGAACCGGCAGAGACTATGAACCTGAAAGTCTCTGGCTGCTGGTGTTTTTGCAGGACTTCCTGCTGCGACCGTCTCCGAAGAGTAGGAGAGAACGAGAGGATTCACCCCTGCTCACAAAGCTCGTCGCTTTGTGTTTCTCGTTAACGACGGGTCCAGAGCGAGGGATGCAAGGGCTTTAAGATAAGTGAAGTCATAGTTTCACAAGAACAAAGCAATTGTAGGGGGAAAAAATTACTTTTTTTAGAATCAAGTAAAAATATCACAAAAAAATCCTTTTATGGAGAAAAAGTCGTATGAAGGAACTGAAGTGATAAATATCATTTGGATCTTCTTCTCTCGGCTGTTCTCTTTAGGGGGCGCCAAAGAGTATCGTTTGTTTCAATTTTGCGCTGTACTCGGCATACTGCTCTGTCACAAACCAACTTAGTGTCCTCTCTCACCACATCTAGAAACCTTCCATTTTGGTCTTCCCCTTTTTCATCCCAATGGAATCCCATTTCCATCTCCAGCATTCTTCTACCAGAAGATCCACTATCCCTCCTCCTCACGTGTCCACACCATCTCAATCTAGATTCTATTATGTTGTCTCTCATCCCCTCCACCCTGTCTCCACTCGCTTCCTCGTTTCTTCAGCACACTCCTCATTGCTCTGAAAAGTTGACCCCAAGTACTTAAACTCCTGCACCTTCTTCACGTCTACTCCTTCATCCTCAGCTTTCCACCTGCCTCCCTTTCATTTCTCTTCTATCAAGCACATACCTCCACCTCTGCAAGTTGTCTTCCACCTGGTCCCTGCTCTCACTACAGATCACAATGTCATCCATCAACATCATCGTCCATGGAGACTCTTGCCCGACCTCCTGTGACAGCCTTTATATCACCCGAGCAAACAACAAGGGGCTAAGAGCCGATCCTTGATGCAGTCCCATATCTGTCTTAATAATAATAACAATAATAGTAATAATAATACATTTTATTCATAACGCATTTTACATTTGTATCAAATCTCAAAGTACTTAAAACTCATGAACGTGTTGAACTCACGCTGCTCCAGCTTTCAACATCATTCTTGTTTTTGAAAATCCACACTTGCACACTTTCTCACCATTCCTCAGCCCCCCTCTCACTCTCCAAGATAGTGTTGAACAATCTAATTAAGTATTCTTCTGCTTTCTATCCTAGACATCTCCATATCCTCCACTGGTGTGTCATCAGGACCAACTGCTATTCCGTTCTTCATCCTCTTCAACACTGCTCTCACTTCATCCTTAGAACTTCCTAATTTGTTATTCTTACATCTTCCTCCCTTTTCTCTCTCATCTTCCTCATTCACTAGTTATCCAAAGTACTCCTCCATCATGCGCTCACATTCTCCTCACTTGGCTGTCATTTCCATCTCTATCCTTAATCACCCTAACCTGCTGCACATCCTTCCAATCTCGTCCTGCCATCCCTCCTTTTCTTTAATAACCATTTCCTGCTTATACTCTCCTGAACTTCCTCATTCCACCACCAAGTGTCCTTCTTTTCTGTCCTCCGCCCAGATGAGACACCAACCACTTTCCTACCTGTCTCCCTTATCACACTTGCTGTGGTTGCTCAGTCGCCTAGTTCTTCACTACCGCCCAGAGCCCGTCTCAGCCCTTCCTTGAAGTTCACACATCAGCCTTACTTCCTCGACTTCGTCCATTTGATCTTCTGCTCGACCTTTACTCTTTTCCTCTTTTGTACCACCAGAATCTTCCTACATATTAACATTTTGTGCTGTCTGGATATGTCATCACTGCCACCACCTTAAAGTCTCCAATCTCTTTCAGGTTGAATCCTCTGCATAAGATGTAGTCCACCTGTGTGCTCCTACCTCTTCTTGAAATACATCTTCATCACAGCCATTTCCATTCTTTTCACAAAATCTACCACCATCTGTCCTTCCATGTTCCTGTATTTAAAACCATAACTGCCTATCACCTCCTCACCTCCTCTGTTCTCCTCACCAACACGGGCTTTGACGTCTGCTTCAACCACCACTGTCCACCCCCAATTTCTATCTTTATACTCATCACTCTGTCTGACGCTCTCTACACCTCCAAAACTCTGTTAACTTACTCCTCCTTCGGAGTCAACCCCACCGAATCTCACAATATTATTAGAACAACGTTGGAATTTCACTAGAAAAGTCATAAAAAATAAAGTTATATTATTATCTTTTATTATTTGATTATTATTTATTATAATCGGCTTATTATTACCTCTGCCCAAAAAGGTCAAGTTTCCACTCCTGAATATTTGCCTTTTTTTTTGTTAGTGAGGAGGGTCATGGAAAAATAAAAATAACATTTTAACACAGAGGTGTGTTATGGCATCTCCTAGAGGTGATTAAATGTTGGTGATGTTACGTAATTCACACCATTTAAAATAAAATAATAAGCCGGAGGGAGTAACGATGTCACAATGCGGGTATTGCTGCCTTTGATGTTTCCTTGGAAGTAGGGCTGGGGGCCCAGTGGGCTGAACAGAGACGCTGAAGTGGAAGACGCAAGAGACGAGCGGCTACAGAGTACTTTAGAGATACTCAGTCCGATGGAGATGTCGGAAGATTTAGAGGCTGACAATAACTCAGACATTGTTGAATTGTTGATTTACATAAAGTTGGTTACTGTTGTGCCTTGGTGGAGGTCTGCGCTCTCAGCGCTCTTTCTAGTTTTATTTTAAATACATGTAACGTCACCAGAATTCACGCACCTCTTGGGTATGCCCAGATCTACCTGGGTAGAACTTCATGCAAATCGGTCCTGTGGTTTTTCCGTAATCCTGCTCACAAACAAACAAACAGACAACAAAAAAGGCCCCGGAGCGAAAACTAAAAGAGATAATGATAATAAAAGTGATCTTAAATGCCGTAGTGGACAAAAACTGACTTCATATGCTGAATTCTCCCAAGACCAAAACCACATTACCCAAATGACCATATACAGTAAGTGGCCGAACTGGACCCTACCTCACCTGGGTCCTGCTCTGATGTTAGCTCACACAGATCACACCTGAGACCATCTCTGTTGTTGGTCGGACGGTGAAAATGGGCTTCACAGCGACGAAGAGGAAGACACGAGAAAGTTGGCAGGAATAAGGTACGGGGATGTATTCATTTACTTTGTGCTGTCTCTTAGAGTAGATGGTGCCGAGATGAAACATTACATGAGAAACCGGTACCTTCTCAGTGGGAAAGTGGGCAAGTCTGTCCAGTCAGCCCAGTTTACTCAGGTGGGCTCCCTCAGGACTTTTAGGAGATACCAGGAGACATTAGGACCATAGAAGGAAAACAACCATGCAGCAGGTCCGGTATCTGCTCCGCAGTGTGAGGAGGAACAAGAAGAGCACTGCCAGACCTCAAGCGGCTTCTGGTTTGATGTTTCTGAGCAAACTGTCAGAACCAGATTCCACGAGGGCCCAATCTCCTCTAGTGGACTTGAGCCCAGAGCACAGCACCATGCAACTGGACTGATGCTGATGTTCACCAGAGAACACCAGAATGGGCAGGTGCTCCATTGGTGACCCGTGGTAAAGATTCTTACGCCTGAAAATCATACAGCAGGACCAGTTTGGTGGGGTGTCACTGATGGTCCTGGGAGTCAGATCCTTGGAGGGTCTCACAGACCTCCAGGTGTTAACCAATAATACTGTTAGGTACCAGGGATGAAACTTCCCTGGTACCAGTGGTCAGCCACTGGCAGAGCTTGCACTGGTTCAGTGGACACTGGGTTTCTCCTGGTCCAGGACAATGCCTGGCTCCATCTCATCAGAGTGTGTATGCAGTTCCTGGATGATGAAGGTCTTGACGCCATTGACTGTTCCTCACGTTCTCCATACCTGAATCCACCTGAGATGTTACAAATCATTGCATTAGACGCTACCAAGTAGAACCACGGGATGTCCAGGAGCTCACCGATGCCCTGATCCAGTTGTGGGAGGAGATCCTCCAGGACACAAACCTCTGTTTCATCAGGAGCAGAGCTTTGTGTCTTCTGGCACGTGGAGTTCAAACCCACTATGGAGACGCGTTATAAGCTGTGATGAAATTCACGCCAGTTGGATCAGAACCTCTGATTTCAATTTTTCACGTGGATTTTGGGTGTGGTTTAGAACCCAGTCTTCAGTGGGTCTGTGATTTAAGTGTTCCCTTAATTTCTAGTAGTAAACATATATACTCTAAGCATAGAAGGGCACAATGCTTGTATAAATTCTAATGATCTTGTCTTGTAATTAAGTTGGTTAAAAGATTCCTGGTTGTTTTTCCCGTCTCACTTGACAATCAAATCTTACAGGCAGATTATTGAGACGGAGATTATACCTCATGTAAGATAAGACGTTTTCAACGACTTCATTTAGAGAAGCCTCTTACAACACCGGAACTGTATTTGAATGTACAATATAAAACATTAAAAACGAATATATCCATAAATTAAATATTGCATAAAAGCCGTTCACATTCTACAGGAATCTGAACGCGAGCAAGGAATTTCAATGCGACGATAAAAATCATGGAAACATCAGAGCATCTTATTGAATTTCATGTTGGCAGAGAAAAAGAGAAAGTTCTGATAACGGTTATAATAGATAAAATTGATGATTGCGAACCTCGACACGTTGATATAAAATGAATGTCCCCGTTCCCTTTGACCTTTCCTCATGTTCGACTTCCGTCTCATGTGGTGAGTTAAGAGCGAGAATAAAAACAATCATTTCTGAATTCTGTTGAACTTATGTCTTTTATAAACTTTCACAAAATTCTTTTTTTACTGTACATATCTTTTGTAAAAATAAAACATTTTAATTTCCCTGTACATCTTTTGTAAACAACAAAACACATTTTAATAGTTTACTGTGCTGTCTTTTAAATATGCAGAACAAACTTCATTTCATCGGACAGATCTTTTGCAGATAAAGACGTAAACAACTTCAGCCCATCGCCTTCACCATCTTCGTGGACGTCACGCTGAGCAGCATAAATTCTCAGAATTTGATCCTTTTTTTTGAGGCAAAGTCGATTGAGACGACCTGTGAAATAATTCTGGAGTGCTTTAGTCTGCATATAAATGTCTCTGCACTCGTCCTTGTGCTGCTGGTGTGAGCTGGAGCCCTTTCTCTAGTAATGGCAGGAATGAGTCACAGGTACTCCAGGGGACCCTGAGTATGATGCAGTGAATTTGTCACTGCACCTACCTCCATAAGATGGAGAAATAAACATGATTAGGCCACAGGGTGCGATTCCCACGGATACCCCACTGTGTTCTGGGCCAAAAGAAGAATCCAGGCTCCTGGCCATTTGTGTGGGGGCTTGGAACAAAGGACAAGGACGCATGTTGTGCCTGGATTATGTCCTTTAAAGCATTCAGGTATTTTGAACGGTTAGTTGTTCGGCGGATTCCCTCATGTTTTCGTCCCTGAGGTGATTCTGGTAGCTCTAGACACTCCTAACGACATTCTGGGTCACCATGGAGGAGATTTACTGTGATGTGTGCATTGGGCACACATCACCCTGTTGCCACTTCTCCTTCCTTTGACCATTTGGTAAGTTCTAACCAATGCAAACCCGGCACACCCAAGGAGACCTGCATTCCTGATATGCTCCAACCAAGTCTTCTAGCCATCAGAATTTGGTCCTAGTCATTGAGAGGTACCATTGTAACGAGATAACCAGTGGAATTCGGTCTTCCATGTCAATGGTTATAATGTTGTGGCAGATTAGTGTAAAATGAATTAAGGCTCAGTGCCTACCCCTTCCCCAAGGGTCCATCTTGAAATGTTAGTGGGGAAAAAAAGAAAACCCCAGATCTGCACTGTTATTTTGATCTTCATCTGGATTTAACGTGTTCTTCATGCCTGACCCAAACCGGTTCTAATGAAAAAGCAGTTTTTGAAAAACCAAATCTTGCAAAAAGAAAAGTAAACATATGTTGGTGAAGACATGTTGGAAACAGGAGGTACAGAATACCTGGATGGTTTGTGAAAGTGAAGAAAATGTTTACATTTAACAGAACATGAAGGGCTTAAACGTTACCTCAGGGGGAAAAAAAAGGCACACAAACCAAGTGTAAAGGACCTTTTTAATTCATTTTTATAAACCAACATATTTAATTTAGCAGCATAACCGGATGGTCTTGAGGTATTTCTAAATCCATTCTCTGAATTTATCCCACCTTCCCACTCCCAGGTCTCCCTCAGACATTCATCCAGACAACAGATTCACGCACCAATGGGTCCATACGGCACCATCTCTGCGTGCGCACACACACACACACACACACACAAACTCACACATAGACACACACACACAGGAGTCCTGTTGCCTCAGTCTTGGACCGAGCAGAGCTGAATCCCTCATAGTGGCTTGTAAGGCAGGCACACTTAATGGTGCAGTTTTGGCTGTGGGACAAAAAGAAAAGATTAGAGGTACTTCTTCAGTTTTGACAAACCGACCTCAGAGCTTTACAACAAGGTCTGGAAAGGCACAAGCACGAGGGGCGGATCAAATGGTGGGAGGAGACACTGTGTATAGCTGATGTTTAAAGACTCATCAACGTCGGAGACGTGAAGGAGTTTCACCTCTTACTTTCAGCCTCCAACTATAATCCAGATTTAGCCTCAAGTGCAGCACGTTATACATTCTGCAGTCTTCCATGAAGGTGCAGAGTGTAAAACCCAGCGCCTACATTCCAGATGCGACACATCTCACATCATCCCTACCCAGGTGTGGAGGAGGAATCTATGACAGTCCAGTATCATAACTATGGCCCATTCCAGTATTCCTGTCAAAGGATGACATTCCTTTAGATATATGATGAAATTCTATTTATTCTGTAAAACTGAACATCAAAGCTTACTTTTAAGAAAATGTTTCATTGCTAACAGTAGCTAGCTGCTTTTTATGCTGACAACAGCTATTATTATTATTAGAAGACCTAATGAGGGACAATGGTAAACATTTTATTCTAGGTGTTCAGACTACCCGTCCAAACCATCCTGTTGATAGTTTATCTGTTTGCAGAAACCAGTAATGTTCCCATCGGATAAATTTACAAAGGTTAAAAGGTTACTGAATAAAAATGCCGACACTTTAAAAAAGCAATTCCCCCTTTTTTTAAAAATTATTTTATCCCTTTATACACGGAAGATCGCCTAATTTGCGCACACTGCCCCTTTAAAACAATCTTTTTTTTCTTAAAAAGAAATTGTATAATCACTGGTGGTAAAATGAAATGTTGACCATTGGATTGAATAACGGTCTTAAATAGCTTTGATGTTCAATGGAGACATTAACAGTTTGAAAAACTAACGGCTATATGAATTTAACGCTAATACTATCTGGTACCATCACCTGATGTTGGTGGTATTTCACCTTCAGCCTGTTTGTAACTTCTGCGACAGAAGAATTGGCCACGACCGCTGCCAGGTACCGGAGAAACTGATATAGCTGTACAAACAACAGAAACTTTCTACACCGCCCAGAAGTTTGGTGGGGAACTAAATAGAAGAAACTAAATCTAAGGGATAAAGGAACATTAGCTACACACAGTGTCAACTCCTCCTCCTGATCATCATCTGAGAAAAACTCCCCACAGGAGAAGGTCTATCCTCAGTTCAACAATCAGTCTCATATTGTCTGCAGATGAAGTAGCTTGGTATTAGATGAGTAGAACTAACATCCCATGTCTCAAATACAATGAATCCATCAGCCACAAGACGTACTGCGTCAAACACCTCCATTCTCAACTTGTGGGAACCAATGTGTACTTCTAACAGAACAGAGGTTCTCCAGTATGTCTCCTGCTGCTACACACGGTAACTACGACTCCCATAATCCCCCATGGCACAGGTACACAATACCCATAAGGCCAGCTTCTTAAAAGGCCAGGCCCGGCTCGTAAAAGCGAGTTTGGAACACAAACAGTGTTCCAACTTAAGTGAACTGAGTTCACGGTTTTACATACGGCTCTTTTTCCACTCATGTGACTCCAGAGGAGCACTTTGTGGTGATGTTTTAGGGGAATTTATTTTTTAAGCGGTGCTGCTACTGTTGCTTAACATTGCTTACATGCGCATGTTTTTGTCATCTCCTCTGAATCAAAAAAACGTCCACGCCTCAGAAGGTGGACCTTTTTTCAGCAGAAGCTCATCGTCGGGGGGTTGGATTTGTGTAGTTCTCCAGTGTCTCCCTCTAGCTCACCTTGCAGTTTCGTTTCTGTGCCTCAGTTTCCCATGACCCAACACCGATGAGGTGATTGGTATGAGTTTAAGTTATGAATTAAAATGCTGGGAAACATACTGCAGAGCTGGGATCTTACATACGATTGCAATCTTCTGACGATTAATCGCTCAGCCCTAATTCAGACTCAACTGGAAAACCAGAGCCCTGCTCTGCAAACCAAAGCAATGCAAGAGCGACACTTTACTGAGAACATAGTAACAACACGGTCCCTTTGCATTTTTGCCTTTGTGTATATGTGCAGTCCCAAAACAGGATCAGAGTGAAATACAGGTTTACCATTGCATGTAAACTGGCAAGAATGCAGAAACTGTCAACATGTGATGAATCAGCCCCTCTTTGTGTATGGTCATTATGATTTCAGCCTAATAAGCAACAACAAACATAAACGACGGCAGGCTGTTGAGTTTGTCTATGAAGCAAACTCTGGAGTTCATATTTGCTCTTCCAAGACGAGATCATCCGTTTTTGGAGATATATTGCCATCATCTTTTGCCCACAGCCGTTTGGTGTTATCTGTTGTCATATGGAAAACTCATTCCGCCAAACTATGAATACTACAGCGCCCTCAATTGTTTTTGTGGACCTCCGTCTACAAGGTTGGTTCTCACGATGTTGTCGTCTGAATGCAGGACTTGTTTGAATCGCCAAGACAAGACTTTTGTTTTTAGCTGAACTAACCGAGCCCTAATAGCACCTTTCTGAGGTCTACTCAATCAAACAGACTGATTGACTTAAATGTCCCCTACACCTGGTTTGACTTGTTTAGAGGGACATACAATAAAACGGTATAACGTGACATTCAGAGCAGTAAGTTGGTTGTTGGCTCGACGAGCCATAAAGAGGTGGTAAGAAAAGAGAAAACCTTCAGGATCACTTAGAAACCTCTGAGAGTTGGACCAGGACCTTTTAGGTTTAGGAACAAAAACAACACGCCTCTAGGAAAAAATCTGTATGTATAAATTTTGCTACCAGATCATTTTTCCTGTTGTTACATTTCCTGTTTTGGTCTTCCCCAAACTCACCTTCTGTGTGCCTAATTTCTTCTCCACGCCACCAGCCAGCCCCCCGCCTTTACTGTCCTTCCAGGGGTAGAAGTTTGAGTGGGGAGAAGAGGAGGTGGCAGAGCTGGAAGAGGAGGGGGGCAGGCGGTGCGCTGAGGGTTTGGAAGAGGGAGAGTGCTCCTCCATGCTATTCCCCTTGCGTTTCTTCACTAACCCCTGGTGCTCAAAGCCCCTCCCACTACCCTGCCCATGCAGTCCTGAGTCCCCCACGCCACCCCGGTTGTGGGAGTTGTTAGTGGCAGACGAGGGGTCTGGGGGTGAGGAATGGCCAAGAGGAATGTGTGTTCGTTTGTAGGTCCAGACCGCCTTGGCAGCAGGTGAGTGGGACTCTGAGGGGGAGGGCTGGGGGCGGGGTTTGCTGCCGGGGGAAAGCGTGCCATTGGTCTGTCCATGTGTGTGAGGAGTGTGAAGAAGGGGTTTAGAGGAGGAAGATGCAGAGGACAGTGGGCGGCCCCTATCCTGGAGGATGATGCAGTTCCTGTCAGGGCCTGAGTGCTCCCCTTCTTGTGATGGGGCTTTACGCTTACGGAGGGCAGCGGCGGCAGCAGCTTCTTCTCGTTGCTTCAGCATCTGCTTGCTGGGACGCCCAACGGGGTTCTTGAGTCGCCCGGAGGACACCTGACGCACAGTAGCAGGTTTGTTCGGAGACACAAGGTGGCCAGCGCTGATGCTGTTACCACTGCCCCCGGAATTCTCTGATTGTTTGGCTGCCATAGGTCTCCCTGGACCATGACTCGAGGACGACGAGGACGATGCCGTTTTAAGGGATGAGCTGATATGACTTCCTGTGCGGACCTTCGAATGTAATGAAGAATTGGAAGTGGCAGCTATGGAGGAGGGAGAAGAGGACGTCAGGGTCTTGGCTGAAGGAGGTGGAGAGTGAAGGTCTGTAGCTTGAGGTATTTTCCTGCATTGAGAGAAAATCCATAAATCAATAGACCAGACTGACAGATCAGTGTTAACAATTTGAGACAGGAAGCAGTCTTAAATACATAAAAACACATGAAAAGGTAAATTAGAGTAGTTTTCTAAGGTGTAGGAATTTGATGGTATCACCTCTGTTTAGCAGACCATGGTGACATTATCATGGTGTGTGCTGTGTCCTGGGTGCAGTGATATAACAGTGGATGATCTCACAATGATATAAACATGTAGTATGCTCACTACGACAGTCACCCATTTCCCTTATCAGAATATTAACGAGTATTAAATAGGGACTAACTAAAGGATTAACTGTTTTTGCATTAACCACGATTTATAACGGAAGGGTGTTCTGGATAAGAGTTCTATGAAGTAAGCCATCTCCCTAGACTTGATAATGTGTGAGGCTCAAGGAAATCTCTCTCTCGTGTATCTGTGTGTGTGGTGGTGCGTGGAAATGGCAGAGGGAACTGACACTCCGGAGTTCCCCTCCAGAACAGAAACATATCAGGTCGGCAGTGTGGGACCATTTTGGATAAGTACTGAATGACACATCTAAGATGTACCAGCATCTTCAGGATAATCATCCATCCATGTTTGACCAAGTCAAGGTACAAAACTAAAGCCGTTAGTACTCCCCCAGTTACATTCCTGAATCTGAATAATCTTTCATTAGTTCTAATCGTGTGTCCTACCATCGGTCAAAATACTTCATGATGTGATCAGTGGTCCAATTCTAGCGTTATGCTTTGGATTAAACTCCATTGATAGTTATGCAATCCCCGCTCAACCACAGACTCATGCCAGACAGGAGAGGGAAAAACAAGAACAACAATAAAAGCGTCAGCATGGGTTACAGGGCGCTGTGGAGACTCAAAACATTTTTGTGTGGGTGGCTGCTTGACCTTTCCGAAAGGTTGCTCAAAACTTGTGTTTCTGACTTCTTATAGGCCAGATACCCTGACATGCTTACACACACACACACACACACCAATTACAACAGACACACACAGACACAACAGCAAAACAGATACACACAGACACACCAACAACAGATATACACCAACTACAACAGATACACACAGACACACCAACAACAACAGATACACACAGACACACCAACAACAACAGACACACGCAGACACACCAACAACAGATACACACCAACAACAGATACACACAAACAAACCAACAACAACAGATACACACAGACACACCAACAACAGATACACACCAACAACAGATACACAAAAACAAACCAACAACAACAGATACACACAGACACACCAACAACAACAGACACACACAGACACACCAACAACAACAGACAAACACCAACAACAACAGATACACAGACACACCAACAACAACAGATACACACAGACACACCAACAACAGATACACACCAACAACAGATACACACAAACAAACCAACAACAACAGATACACACAGATACACACCAACAACAACAGACACACGCAGACACACCAACAACAACAGACACACCAACAACAACAGACACACCAACAGATACACACCAACAACAACAGATACACACAGACACACCAAGAACAACAGATTAACAGAGGCACCCACACACATCGTGCACATCCGCCGTACCGGCTCCGTTACATTAGTAATGAGTTTCACAAACAAGCCGCGATATTTGGCTCTCAGGGCACACACCGGTCAGTCATATCATTTTAACCACTTTCAACTCAAGGGAATAACGCTGATTATCTGGTTACCTGTCAGTGGTTGGATATATTCAGCTGCAGGTGAACACTCTGTCCTGAAGTTGGAAATTTTGGAAGGAAAAGGAAAATTTGAGGCAGGTCATGGGCGCCTAAAGCTCATGGATGTGTGTGGGAAACAATGCCAGGCCGTGTTGTCTGCACCCACCGAAGAGCTAAAAGCACAAAAAATTCATGCTGCTGGTTCTGACAGAGTCAGAACGGAGCGACATCACAGAGCTGTTTTTGGTGCCTTCACAAAATCATGAAAACGTGAAACTTTATTTCCTCTGACAATAATCGTGACACCACAATTCTGAAATCATGTTATCCTTAGTCTCACCACAGTTACGATACAGTGTAAAAAAAACAACGATTTGATTACTAACCAGCCACACTGAATGAGATTAACTCGTGACTCAGTCAGTGGTTTTCAAGATGGGGTCCCTTGAGAGGGTTCCAGGAGTCCACAGCAAAAAGGGGAATCATTTATTTACCAAAATCCATCCTGAAGAAATGCAACGAGGGACTTTTTTAATCATGGGGTTTAAACACTTTCTGTGTGAAACACCTAAAGCAAATTCATTTTAGACGGGGCACCCTGGGAGAGGGATTCTGAATTGTGTCAGTTTTAGTGTCTGTGGCGCTTTTCTTTTGCGCGCATGCTTAATTCCTGCCAAAAAACAAACAAACACTTGCTGCTTCTTCTACTGGCGACTTAGTGTTACACTCAAGTTTATCTGATAGTGTTAGAGGATGTGATGAAAGCGGGCCTCATCCATTTTAAAGTGGGAGAGCCTACAAAGAAACTTTAATTGGATGGATGTGAAAAGAATGGTTCACCGGATTAACATCTCCGTTTTGGATGGTAAATATGAATGTCAAATATTAATCAAACATAATATTATAAATCAGCAACTTACACTTAGAACTTTTAACTTTGTATCCGGACACAGATTCTCTTGCAACCTGAGAAAAATAACTTTTATCATGTGGATTAACTATAACAATGACAAAACTGAATTAGCGTTCCAATTCATTACGGGTGTTCTGAAATGACTTCCAATCAGCCAGTTTTCAAAGATCTGCCATTCCACGAGGGAATCCAAAGAGAAGGCCGTGGACATGAAAAAGGGTGTTACACAAAGAGGATACCCATCCCTGTGGATTGATCAAACATATGACTGGCACTGGAAAAAAGCACAAACTGACCAACTGAACAGGTCCGCAACACTCAGAACACTTCGCTACCATCAGATCGCTCTCTCTCGAGTTCAACAACACTAGGAAAACTAAACTTTTTTCCCATCCCCATACAGACAAAACTTAGGTGATCACCTGTGCCTCCACACATTTCATCTACATGATCCACTGACCCTGTGACCTCACATGCGTTGTATAAATATAGATTGTTATTTCTGTTATTGTAAATAGCTCTACTGGTCACTGTAAAACTCCAGGTGAATGTTGCCATATTTATTCGCACTGATGTTTTCTACGCCACAGGTAAGATGTGTGATTGGTGGCAGATATGCCTATTTAAGACACTCCTCATTTAAAAAAATCATTGCCCGATGAAGAAGAAACAAGACGGAATTAGTGGTCAAATGATAAGTGGCATTTTGAAATGATAGATGCTTTGCTTAGAATTGAGATTGGGATTCTCCCCATGATCGTAGCATTAAGTTTACATCATATTTCACTTTGTTTTGGACACGAGGAAAGCGCCATGTGCTGTCAGTGTGTAACACAGAGAGGTTTAATTCCAGCAGCTCTGCTGCACATTAGTGTGCGGCCCGAGAGCACATGTGTGTCCGGGTCTGACCGAGTCCGGTACATTAGTGAAGCCAGCACTGCCTAAGCCAGCAGCAGACCTTCTGTTTTATTATGTCTGAACATATGGCTTTTAGAAATTTCTCCTGTACACAATAAAGTGAAATATGATTTAAACTAGATGATAAGATCCTGGAGAGAATCACGACTTAAGCAGAAAAAATAAATGCAGATTCCCATTTTAGCGGAATATTCCATCTCTAACGGAGCGTTTGCTCCAAAGGGAGAGTGATGTCAGAATCTGTGTAAAGTAGATGAACTACATCCACAGTACTATGTAGAGCAATAATTCCAACAACTAAGGGCCACATGGTCAAGTATGTGGACTGACAACAAGAGCTTGACAGTTACTTTGAGTTCTGAAGTTCAGTTTTTTTTTTAATATTGTTTAGTATATATTGCAGTAATATTCCTATAAAATATTGATATATTATTTGAAGGCATCATCACACATCTTTATTTTTGCACCCTGTGATCAGGCTGGTGGTTAGAGAAGCAAACAATTTGCATTTGTATGGGAGGCGTGTCTCCCATCCCAACCCAACCCACGATGTCTCATTTTTAACCACTATTAGAACTAGTAGAATATAGCGGCCATGAAGTCCAGCCACAGAAGCCCTTTGGCAAACGTGTGGTTGTATAAACTGTTATATTCTGGCACCAGTGGAGCTCCTTGTTTTAAGATGCAGGATGTTTCTTACTTCCAGAGATGAGCGCTGATGTGCTGCTCCAGCATGCTGCTGAGAGCCGACCTCAGGTGATGAAGTCTCCTGTCAAACGTGTAGATGCCGTGACCCAACGCATGGCTGCCAAACGCACATACCTAGAAAGACAAGACATATCAATATCTGAAATGCAAGTAATGCATAGCTGTCCTGTTCCCACATATTTCTGCGTTGAACATAATACAGTTCTGTAAATAAAAGGTAGGCTGCTTTATGTGGAAAACATAAAACCACAATTATTTGCTCTTCATGCTCAAATCTGTATCTGCAGATGATCCGTCAGACTGAACACGTGTCAACTGGTGAACAACGTCGTAGATAGTTGATGAATTCATGGCTATGATCACACTGACATTACCATATTCGAGGAATGAGTAAGTTCTGACATGAGGACGACATCAGGAAGCTAAAAGTTAGCAGACAGTGGCAGTTTTCTGCGGCAAGTAAACTCTCTCATTCTGATAAGAACATCTGAATGATGAAAGATTACTCTGGGGTTGAGGAACATCTGCTGGTAGGAGACTGCCATGATCGTGTCTTGTGATCTCACGAGGGACAAAATCTTTGGTGTGCAACGTTTCTCTCAAAGTGTTATCACCTGATATCCTCCTGGCATGAATGTTTACCTTACTCGCATGGAAAGAGAAATGCACCAACAACTTTGAAGCTAATTAAAGGTGCAATCTTTTAATCAAGTAAGTAACGAAAATATTAGTTATGGAGCTCTGAGTCATCCACAACATATTATCTTGTCTCCCTTTTCTTTTGTTTAGAGGAATATTATTTAATATGTCATAATCTGTACAGACCGATTTAAAAGATAACTAGTTGACATTAATGGTTTTCACATATAACACCACTAATACCAGTTACCGGTTCGAATGTTGTTGCTGACAGGTGTTCATCAGATCTTTCATCTATTATTGCACTGTAACATTAGGATGTTTTTTTAGATGTGCTTCTTTTATCTCCATTCAAGTATGATTATTTCTGTTCAATTTATATATTGTTGACGTACACCCAACAGCCAAATCATTATGAACCAGTTACTTGTTGTAATGTTGTGGCTAATGTGTATTTTCTGCGATATCAATCTGTACCAACTCATTATGCTCCCAGAATGCAGGGTTAACTGTAGGCCCTTGTAGAAAGAGAGTCAGAGCCTTCACTTATCAGGCTCCTCTCCTGTGGAACCATCTCCCTGTCTGGCTTGGACTAGCCATTAGCTGCACTATTATTATTGTTATTAACAGAATTATTACAGAAGTCAGTATGATTAACTTCTAACTCGTGATCAAAGCTTTGTGGGTTTTAATTGAGAGCCACCTGACGAGGACTTCACCCCACTCAGGCGCCCTCAAAAAAGACTTTCAGAACTACTTTGTCTCTATGACAGAAAAGTTCTGAAAGTCTCTGCTACATTCCTTTGACAGTTCAAGAGCAGAGAGTATTGTCTTGTGAAAATGCTCGTCCTAACATTAAATTTCTGAGGAATGAAGAAGTAATATTTGCATTAAAGTGAAAGTATCAATAGGCGTACCTACTCATCACGGTTCATTCAAATATGAAGTATGGAGATATAGTATACAGTTTTCAAGACATTCTCTGGAAAACAAATCATTAAGGATCTGAACGACTGACACATCAGATCAGAGAGTTAAGTTTGTTTGTCTGCTTTCTGTTTATTCTGTTATTTTTGTGGGAATAGATTGTTTTCCTACACTGAAATCAATATGGACACTTCCCCTTTTAGCAGGCCATATTTTCTAGACAGACTTAGAAACGTCTTGCCCCAACTGTTAACCCAAAGTACAAACTACTTACCGCTAGCGGTCTGGGATGTGAAGCAGACGATGGGAACTCGATGGACTCCTCAGGTCCTTCCGCCTCACTTTCATCACTGGAGATTCGACCGTGGACGAGGGGTGAAGGAGCTCGTGGACTTCCATCCTCCTGCCGCTGCTTCTCCTCCTCTGGCGTGCACTCGGATACAGGCGTCGACCGACTGTAAGGAGAAATTCAATTTGTTGGTTTAAATTGTAAATAATAAATGGACGGTACTTATATAGTTCTTTTTCTAGTCCGCTCGAACAATCAAAGCGCTTTTACAACCCGAGTCAGACTTCAAACACACTTTCATACAGTGATGGTAGTATGGTATAGATCAGGTATGCATTTAATATAAGGTGTACGGATGCTTGCCGTTTCTGACCAACTCATAACTGGATGTGCAAAGCGCAGTCACCTAAGCCACGATGTGCTTTGAACCTATGTTATGTCATTTCACCAATCTACTGTAAGCCCAGCAGCCAAATGTCGCATGACAAAAACAATTGTATCAATTTTGTTGCAATTAATGTGATGCTGAAAGTATGGAAAGGAGTTCTTCTTCAAAAAGAAGAAAGCGTTTGGGAGTATGTTTTGATTTAATGGCCCAATATGTACTTTTGGACACAAACGTTAGTGTATATTGTGAACCTTATTAGTAGTTATCCAGAGAAGAACAAATACTACAGCTTTGAACCTCTTGATCTACGATGAAGAGGATAACTGCTCAGGTTCTGGAACAGTGGCATTTTTTCCCTGGAGCAGATAACAGCTAAGAGTGCAGCACAGATGCGTCACTGTTAGCTGTCCACTGCTGGACTTCCTGTTAATAACACAGCAGAGCACCTCCAAACTCGTCTTTTTTTCTAAAAGGCAGGAGAATGTTGGATTGCTATCAAATGAATGAATTAGTGCAGTAACTTTTTAAAAAATAAACAGCTAACCTAATCTTGTGTTTCAGTGACCTAATGACAGACTTCATGGTTAATGGCGCAGAAGAAGTTCCTTATCAATCCATTAACCGAGAATCATTTCTGCATGCATGAGTCTCGATACCATCAGGTTATGAAATAAACATATTGTATTGTGTTTTTGATTCCACTGCAGTTTTAATGGGAAGGGTTGAAAGGGTCATCAAATCCATTGATTAAAGCTAAGCAGAGCAACACTAGACTGCTGGCCTCGGTCAAAACATACTTGGTGTAAATCCATTCCTGAGGTTGAGTAGTTTAGAATGTATGTATTTTAACAGGATATGCATCGTTCTTACATAAAATAATAAACCCTGACAAGAGAAGTCAGAATAAGAGAATACTGCGTGACCGTGGCAAATGTAAGTGGCTGGGATATACAAGTCAGTATTTTTCCTTTAAGTTGATGTTGGAAGCAGGAAAAATGGCGAGCCAGCGTGAGAATGTTAATGTTTCTGACAATGGGCCAAATTGGTGATGGCTCGTACTAGGATAGAGCATCGGCTGAACAACGGATCTTATTGGGTGTTACTGCGGGAAGAGAAGGCTAGTCAATCCCAAGTAAGATCCCAAACTGCTTAAAAATTGAATGCTGGTTCTGACACCTTTAAATCAGAATATTATGGTGTCAGAACACAGTTGTCTCCATGGTATGGCTGACTAGTGTCAACACAGGAGAGTCTAACACATTTAAAAACCTAAAAACAATACCAATACCAATCAATTCTCAGGAAGATGAACTGTAATTCATTATACAGATACATTTGTAAATTAATATACCTTGAGTATTCAGTGGACAAAATCACTTTTCTAAGCCATGACCAACAGGACTGTTTGACTGTAAATAAACGGACACGAGTATTTGGGTATTGTTATTCCGGCAACATCAGCAATTAGTCAGACTGATAAATGTGCTTTGATGGATATTCTGAGAGGGTTGAGAACACGTTGAAGGTTTAGAATGCCTCAGACGGCATCACCAGTTGGCTGTGGTATAGCTCACTAACCTGAAAGCAGGGAGACTGGCCAGTAGTCTCCTGCAGTTTGGAGCCCCAGTCTGTTCCCTCGGGGCCTCTGGGCTGGGGGACCCTCCGATTGAGGAGCCTCCGTCAAAGGATTGGGCTCCTTTCTCACGAACTTTGGTCTTGAGTTCAGCAACCAGCTGGTCGAAGTTCTTGCTGCGACCCACTACCTTCCTTCGCTGGTGGATAGAGTGGATCTATGGACACAACAAACTGGTGTCTAATGTTGAAGTTCAATCAATTCAAATCTAGGTAAATGGGAAAGGTTCAAGATTCTCTAATTGTCCCACAACGAGAAAATAAATCACCTAAGAGCATGGTAATGAAAATTTATACAAATATGAAGTAGCCAGCCTAAACCGATGAAAGAAGCGTGAGTGCGAGCTGCTATTCAGCTCATCAAGAGGAAATAGAATGAAAGAGGCATGAAATTATTCCTCCAACCAGTGGCTTAGTGTGTGTTGCCAACACCCAGGGCAAGGCAAGTATTGCGCCCCCTAACCCGTGGATTGTTAGCAATCCCCAAGTTCATTCCAGCAGTCCAGTATATTTCTATAAATAAATACATTCGTATATATATATTTATATATATTACACATAGTTGAAAGAGAAGAACAAGGAATAAGAAATGACTAACACGGCAGCTAATAATTACCCCAACAAAACACAAAGACGAACCTGTCGTCGGAACGCCGGAAGAACAACTATCATTTGGTGGGTTTACATCGACACTTATCTTCCTCAGAATGAAATGATTCCGAAAGAATATTCCTGTTTGACTGTTTACATGAGCAATGATCTGGTCGGAAATGGTGTTAACATGCGCTGACACATCATTCGGAAGAGCTGTCAACAGCTGTGTGACATGCTGAAAAGGACGAATAGATGACGAGTTTTATCAGAAGGTGGGCGTCTATTGTATGATGGGGGCATAATATTCTGTTACGGTGATGCTTTGAATGAAGAAACAGCTTGATAATAACTCACGTTTACTCCTATCGCCTACTGGAGACAGGAGGGAGGGGGGAGAGAGAGAGGGAGGAAAAGGCGACATCAAAGCCTTATCGGTTCCTTAGAGTGGTTTTACCCTGACTAACGTCACATTATGAAGTTTGCAGACATAAAGTTATTAGTGAGGCCGTGTTGTGTGGGAAACTCACCAGAAATGTTACGTTAACATCAACATCACCCGTAACATTAAAAGCAAAATCACCTCAACACGCGCTACATCCTGAAAGCCCAGATCCACGTCACTGGCAGATGTCTTTGATTCATTCATTCTCAACTTTCCACTTATCCTGTTGAGGCTCGCGGGGACTGGAGCCTACCTCAGCTCCTAAATTACTTCATTAATATTCAATACAAATTGAAGTCCTTGGTTCTCATTCGCCTTGTGTCGGGATTTATGCATAAGCATAAATTGCCAATTAGAAAATCGGCATCTTTAAATTTTCCTGCTCCTCAGTTTTCTTTGACAGGTTAGTAGAGCTCATCATTTCTTATTTTCCTAATATAGGGGGGTGCGATGAGTAGTGTCCATGATAATATCTTAACTGTTTTAAAGATGTGCAAGCTCGCGTTTTTGAGAGCAAAAACAATCAAAAACAAATCCACTCATTCGCTGCGTCATGTGGCTGAGTCATGCAATAGGCCCACGCGCGGGCCGGAGTTCAACAGGCATAGCTGCCGCAGTATGCATGACTGAAATAAGAGTGAGTGAAGAAACGGCTCCAAGAGATGATATACTGTACAGACACTGTCAGCCTCGCTATCTACGTTGGCAGATTTAATTGCTATACGTGAATTAAATCCACAGGGCTCCAGATGGCGACTAGAATGCTCACAAATGCGTTTGACTTTTTGACTTTGGGACCTGTTTTTCTCTGCCCGTCGCGACCATAAGCAAAAACCTACAATACATTCATTGTTTCAAACTCATTTCAATCCTAAAAACCAACTAGCGACTCTGGTAATGCTTAAGTGAAAACAACAGATCAAGTCAAACAAATGTTTACTGTCGTCAAGTGAGCTCTCTAACTTTGCATTGAGATGCATTGTATGATGTGTTCAATGTCCATTCAGTAAAGAACAGTTTTGGGAGAAAGGCATCAAGATGTGTTCTTATGTAATCTTGTAAAATTGAGTTTCTGGCAAGAAACTTGAATAAAGGTATTTGAAACCGCAATTAGTAGATTTCTTCATTGCAATATCAAATTGATGTTAAAGAGGGAATTGTGAAAAATGTTGATGCCAAAAGATTTTAGCACTGAAATTGGATTTTCACTCCTGCACACAATGTCGAAACAAAGTGATATGTTATTTTGTCTGTATTACTAACCATAATTTGTTTAATCCTGAAAAGACTCCTCCTTTTGTGTGTCATAATAGTGGCCACCCTACTAATGACCTCAGTGGTCATTAGTAGATGATAAATTATTTTCAGCATTCCAAGGAGAAAGTTGGTTCATCATGAAAAATTTGATAATTATTTTTAATGATAATTAAGGTAAATTAAGGCCAATGTTATAGGAGAGTGGGTCAGTAGGGGAGACAGGCCCCCTTGAAGGAGGGGGCAGTAGGGAAGTTTTAATAGCAGGGAAAGGACATTCAGTCATGTCAGAGAAGTTCGGTAGGTCCTAGGCGTTTGTGGGAAATATTTATGTTTTTATGCCATCGAGGTGGAGGCAACCGCCGGACATCGGGGTTGATTCCTGGATTATTTTCAATTTTTTTTAAAGCCAGTTCAACACAGGTAACCACCATTAATTCATTGTTTGATAGCTCAAATGTTTACCCTTCTGCCTAGGATTACGATTATTATTGTTATTATTATTTAACCATTATCATGTGACTTTGTTTTTACCTGCTTTCCTTTGATATGTTGTTTCCATTACTATTACTAGTAAGACAAAGTTAATATCCTGTTAACAAGAGCGATATAATATAATACTTTACAATAAGATTTTTCTATAAACACTTTTAAAGGGATGACAAATATCGTCTTGTTCTCGTTATTGGCAAAATCCTAGATGATAGATATATTTTACCTATTTTGTTTGTCAATATCGCACAACCTTAGTATCCACTTAATTCTTTGGAGAGTTTGTATTAAAAAACAAACTCTCTGCGGCGTTCTAGATCATTAAACGTCGTTACACTGTTTGAAAAACTGTTTACAGGCTTTGGTAGCCTTTCAGAAAATCTTTCTGAAAGGACTTAAGATACTCACAGAGGAAGAAAATCTCATTAGGAAAGATCCTGTTCACTCGGAAAAGGGGTGTTTACATGCAGCATTTTGTTTCTTTTCCAGAACTATTCCGAATTAGGCCGTCCTTTTAAACCTAGCTAGTGTCACACACGTCACGGAGATGAGGTAGGGGGTAGGGGAGGAGGAGCGAGTTTGTCTAGCTGCCATTTCAACTTGCTGAAATTAGGAATTTTTTTTTGATTTTGATATTTTTTTTAATGTAACGGAACATTACAGTATCATCAAACGGGCGCGTGCGTGCGTGCGTGAATGGAGGACTACCACAACATTGCGTTGTCTACTCTGGAACAAGTTTAAGTGTTTTCCCACAACCTCAAAATACAACAGTCCAATCCAGTGCATCCACTGCAAAAAGAAAAGTTTGCACAAAATTTCCATCCCGTGTTTTACTGTGAATCATCTCTAAACCAACCAAACCAGGACATTACAATGAAAATAAGCGTTTTCCCTTTAAGTCAACCAGACCCATAAATCTGGGAAACTCCATTAAATAAATCTATAATAGACTTTGATTTGAAATTAATGTTTTTTACTACCCAAACGGGAAATTCAGCTGATAGGGAAAGGCAATAATCCAATAGGGTTTCCTTGTCCGGACCGGACACCAGCTACGACTTCAGTATAAATCTTCAAAGTTTACGGTGATAGGCCAGGATAAGGGTTCCCGTTCCACAGATGGCTAAAATAGATTCAACGAGTTTGAGGTGGCCGCTGCCATCCAGTTTGCTGCTGTGTGATGGGGCAGTGAACTGAAGGTGGCGACCTTCAACATCAAAGCACTCATACCATCAAAATGAACAATGATACTCCACAGGAGATCTTTCCTGTCTGTGTTCATCAAACTTTACAACTCTTCCATCTGATAGTAACTTTCAATTCACTTTCAATTCCATCTGGAGTCCATGAACTGGTTCTGGACTGTAATTACCTGCTGCATTTTATAATGCACCTGGAACACCTTGTTCATACGCACATGTCTGCTTACACTAACATTGTAATAGTTTTATGGCATTAGTCTTGTAGTCTTATATTATTATAATATATATATAATATATATTGTCACATGTATATTGTTATACATATATTGTTTTCTTCTTATTCATACTCTCTTCCACTCCACAGTTAATTGAGGAGAACCTGTGGTGAAACAATCCCCCCCCCCCCGGATCTATAAAGTATTTCTGATGCTGATGACGGCAAAGATCTGTCTTTACGCCAGGTATGATTGTTTAAACTGACAAAGGAGCACTGCAGAAAGTGCAGAACTTTCTCCACGTCAGTTTTTCCTCAAATTCAAAAAGACAAATCATTATCGTTAAAGGCAAACAAAGCAACATGAGTGGTACCGATATACCGGGTCAATGAACAGTAGCCAAACACTTGTTTTTTTGATACTTCCATGAAACGTGGTTGAGGAGGGGGCATTCCGTGTGGCTCTGAATAAAGGAACAGATCCTAGAATTAATTTCATTTTCTGTAACATTGCATCCTTGGCTATAAGTTTCCACTTACTGTGGTAAAACTATTGAATCAATTTCCATGAACATTTGAGGAGGGATCGGGTTTAGCCTTGGTGAAAGACAGCTGTTATTTTCTTCCAAGATTAATTGGGTCCCCATTTGAGGCCCCCAAAATCAGAGAGAGTGCTCTTGTTTGAAAGCACCGAACAGGCATTTTCAACATATGAGATGTTTACCCGTTGGAAAAAAATCAATAAAATGAAACAAGAGAAGCAACATTCATGCTTGCTATGTGACGCAGGAGCTTTTCTACCCGAAGCTATTCTAAAAAAAACTTGTGACTGGTTCTATTGAGAACTTGGAGGATGATCTTTTCACGATAATCTCAGGAGACTTTACTTTTGGTGTTTCCTTAAAAAAGACAAGAAATGAAAATCTTTACCTAAAAGACTTCAAACATTCTCCACTAGTTTTATAACTATTTTGGGCCCTGCGGTGCTCTGAGGAACTGGACTGTAAACTCGTGTTTCACATGTCGGACTGTACTTTGAAGAATTACAAAGACAAAATAAATATAATTTTTATAATTTACAAATAATTGCTTGAAATGTGTATGTAGTTGGTGATGGTGAGGGGAATCATCCATCTACTTGAATGCAGTGTCTTGAATTGAGATTTAAATAAGTATAAATAAATAATGTCTGGATCTGCTCCTCAGATTGTCTTTAATAATTAATGAATCTATTTAATTAATTATTAATTCCATCAACCAACAACACAAATGATGACCCAAAAGAAACAACCCCACTTTCTCAGTACATAAATTTGAATAAAGATGGCCCTCTGATCTTTTCCTCCAAAGGAACCAGGAGCTAGTTCAATAAACAGCCCATCTCACAACTTTCATCAAATTCCAATTTTGATAGAAAATTTGTAAAAAGAAAAGAATATATCCGCCACTTCACCTTTAACCATCAGATCTACTTTAAACGTTTATTTTTCTTTTATTGATTTCTTACTTGATACGTGAACAACCTATCTACACGGTGTCCTCCGAATTTGTCTGGCAGTTTATGAATGATAGATAGAGATTAAAAAAGACGTATTATTCAATACGTAATAATTTTTTTTTAAAAAGAAGAACATCCTGACTATGCACCCCTTCTTCCGCAAAAATTCCACTTCATCGAAATCTGTCTGTCATGTAGTTTTTTTGTCTGATCTTGATAACACATAACACCAAGCAAAAAAGGAGGAAATAAAAGAAAAAGAAAAAGTCAAAATAACACTGATGAACCAAAACCATTTTAAATTTGATATTTAATGAATTATAGAGGTGTGACCAAATAGATCTATTACAGCTATCACACAACTTATGAAGCTGTACTGCTTACAAAGATAGACCTTTAGGAGCAGGTATAACACACAGGCTGTTTTCCTGCATGTCTCCTGTCATTTCCTGTTAATCAGGTCATCCTGTCTCTACTTGGCTGGATGTCGCCTCTCACACTTGCTTCCTGCTTCACACACCAGACACCATATAAGGACTCTTCCTGTGCCAGGGGCAATTTTCACAGCTCAGTATATCAGTCAGTGCTGATCAGTACCGAGGAGTAGTGACGACAGTTCAAATCATCTCAGTTTGTTTTTTTCCGCACTTTCTTTATTGTGGTAGGTTAACTTGCACGGACATGCATTAGTATTAATGGAAATGAAGAATACTAAATAAGTCCAGTAAAGCACTGTGCTGGAACACTAGAGTGGTAACCTGAGCTCTTACAAAGAACAAAAGTCGTTCACTCACATCTACACTCCCACAGGGGGAAGGACCAATCCACTATACATTATTAAAATGCCTGAATCATAAATTACTGGATTTTTCTTGTCAATGAATTTGGCCCTCTAGGTTTGATAAACCATTCAAAGCACCCTGCAACAAGAAGACAACTCAATATAGGTCAATAAATATTCAGTCTTTGATACAGAACCCAAGCGCTCAATGAATGGATGTGAAATGAAACACCACTCTCAAACCCAGTCTGAAAAGCACAGCCAGTTCCTCCAGAACATTCTCAATCCCCCTCTGAGTGTAATTCAGATGTGAATCTCTTGAGTATACGAGTACTCATGAGAATATCATGAGATGTGAAACAGAATTGCCCTTCTGGGACAAATAAACTTGAACAAATCTGCTAATACAGTCTATGTGTAGGGAATTTAAAATATGGTCAAATCTGCCAGAAATAGCCGATTATAACTTTTTTTTCATTTTTGGCCGACCAGTTTTCTTTTCCATCTTTCCTCGGTTTGACACACTCATCGTCACAAACAGGCGGGAAATCAGGGGGCAGCATGAAGCTGCAGAGCAAACCTCACCAGACTGAGTCCAGAAGATATTAAAATCCTTTTGAAATAAAGTCCTTATCATTCTGAATTTAACACCGTTGATGGTGTAAGTGGGAGGAATGCTTTAAGAGAAGGTAGGTTTAGTATCCTGCTGAAGAAGAGTGCGTGTTTGGAGCTCACATTGCATGTCAGGAGACGAGTGCAGACTTTCTTCCTGTCCGGGTCGAGAACGCCGCAGTGTTTGTCCAAGTCACACTCCCGCTCTGAGGAGACAAAAAAAAAAACACAACTGTATATCTAAAACCAGAGGGTTCCGTGGGTCGGCCCTTTCACACAGCCTGTTTCTCACAAAGGTTTTCCTCTCAGCCAGAGGAAATGGTGCTTCTGTCCTTGGAGTATTTTACACCGGCTGTGCAACATTTTCAACTGTTGTCTAAATTTATACTGATAATTAAGAATGATCAAAAAGGACAGAACAAATAAAAGTTTTGTTCTAATAGTTTGGACAGATCTTGTGTGGCATGGATTGGATTATAATTAATTTTTTTAGATTAGGGCTTTCAATTAGAAACTGGGAAATAAGGAACGTTTCTATGTTTTTATTCATTTTCACATAAATGAGCTTCAACGGTCAGTGAAAAAAGCAAATATTTAGTGGATAAGAATTTTATTTTGCAATGTAAAATATTAAATAGTTTAGAATATTCAATGTGTACATTATCTGTACATTATTCTATTTTATGGGAATAACTGTTTAATACGATTACAGGTGTTTGGTTTATTGTTTAACAAACTGACAATAAACCAATCAACAATATCAGCTGTCTAAAATGAAGTCCACTTTTCCCAACAAAGCAGGCCATTGGAGAATTGTCTGATCCGACACCTTTCTATCAGAACGTTGGTAGCGTTGGGCAATTAGTCTTAAAAAGATTACGATCTCGAATCAGACGTATATACAATCTAACTTTTTATCTACGATTCTCAAGCATTTTATTTAATAAAATAAGCTGGAACAAAGCCAGCTATGTGTATTACAACTCTCCTTTACGAGCCTGGCTCTTTAAGAGGATGGCCTTACGGATGTGTATATATGTGACGGGGGGGATATTGGGAGTTGTACTTTGTTTTACATGTGCAGTCACAGCTGTACAAAATTACTTTTGTAATTGCTGTGAATTTATACTAGCTGTTTGATGGGGAACTGAAAACAATCCCTTTGTTCCACGTAGTTTGAGGTCTTTTCTTATGTAATGTCTGACAAATGTGTGCATCATTCAGTCTAAAGGGTGCAAGATAGTGGAATGTCTTGACCTCATAAGATATAACGGCCCTGCTAGAACTTAGTGTTAAGATTCCGGGATGAGACTCGCACATATGCATGCCAGGATGATTCAAATAAGACAACTGACTACTCGAGTAAATTCCTTTTGATCAGAAGTAAAGATTTTTCTTCATTATTGTTTAAAAAAAAAAACTCTAGTTCTCGGCATACGATTTGCTACAGACCCAACAACAAGCCAGAGCTAAGCACGGCAAGCTATCATAATACACCGGAGGTCTCCTTACCAAAGGAGACCTCCGGTGTAAGGGGCTGAGAGGCCATCGAGCTAAGATCACATAGCACAGTTGGGTGCAACATAATTAATATCATTATTAATAATAATTTTTTGGAGTCATGATCTCAACATTAAGCCAAAAAAATAAAATCAATATGGCAGTATAGAGATGAAGAGATCGTCCGGTTAGGTCATCGTCAGGTGCATTAAGATACTGCTGCCACGATAACATTCAACAGGACTTCCACTACCGTTGTACTACAAAACCCTCCGCCAGGTCAAAAGGCATTTTTATGGCAAATGTTGTCAAATATTAATTCATTCAAAAATAATGATTGGCGTCTATGCGGCTCTTTTCTGAAAACTGCCTCAGCATCCCTCCGTGTTCACGCTGGCTCAGAGCTCTTTCTCTCCTTCACCCACTAGTAAACAGACCCAACAATCGGCATGGCATAAAAAGGTACACGGGACACAGTTTCTAGGTTACAGAATATTGGTAGTATACTCACGATGCACTGTTTGTCATGTACCGTGGATATTATCTGAAATGGACTGAATACGTGCTTTCGGACCCGTTTATGATATACCAACTCCAAATGTGATACAAGTTTTTCTGACTATAATCTCATGACATCACACAGTTTCAGTTAATAACCATTTCCTCTCGCAGACTTTCAGTGTGGTTCTAAAAAACAGGGCCATTATACGAACATGAAACAGGAAGAGCAGAACCACATGATGAACATTGTACTCACTGGAGGCCACTTTGTTGTAAGGTCTCGGGACCCGGTGGCCTTGGACAGCAGGGGCCAGAGAGGAGTCTTTCCTCTGGCTCTGAGTGGGGGGTCTGTCACTGGGTGAGGCTCTACCAGGCGGGGTGCCTCCATGCGGCCAGGGCGGATCTCGAAGTGAGGGAGGCTGTGAGCTCATCGGAGGATCCAGAGGTGGTGGCTGCTTGAATACGGACGACTCTGTATGGCTGCTGTGGGAGGACTTCTCCAGCGGGGAATGTCTGGGTGATGGAAGGGATGGTCAGTTTCAAGAAAGCAAAATTCAAATATAAAATATACCTTTTGAAATAAATGTTATCCTGTTTACGTAAGTCCTTGGGTGCGAAACATTGAAATGCAGTAGACTGTTTAGAGTCATTGATTTACTTTGGCGAGATTGGCCATGTGGCAGATGATCAACAATAGAGACGACGTTCACATGGATTTTTCTTTTGTTGCAATATTCTCATTTCATCATGATTAATCTCTTCTCACTATGTCTTTTCCCTGTAAGATTAAGGTTGTCATGATTGGTTAGGTTAAGTTTATCCATTTTCAAAATGCATTTAAATCACAGACGACTGAACTCTTCATTCCAGTGGACTTCTAACCAGTTCACATATTAAAGCTTTAATTCCAAGCTGATGCCACCAAACAGTATTAAAATGGTAGTATCAAGATTAACTCCTTAATTACAGACCATTACATTTAATATATATTTATATTTTATATATATATAATTTAAATGAAATAAGCACTAGTTAAATCTGCCACCAACATTTGGCTGCTCCAGATCAGAATTTATGGCGTCTGAGGTGCAAAGAAACACGGCATAGAATGTAATTGCCTTAAATCACCAAGGACCACTTAAAACCTCGTGAAACACTCGTCGTCACACTCAACCTGCACGTAAAAATTTTATATGCCGCTTATTGGTCTTTCATAGTCGATGTCATGGCCCTATTTCTATTAATTTGGTTATTTAACAGGTGCTTTAAGCGAATCATACCAATGTCTTTTTCTTTCTTTTACATTTTATTGTCGTTTCTCCTGAGATCTGATCGTGATCTAATGAGAAACAAGTTGAATGACTCAGAGTGCAGCTGGGCAGAAAGCGCCTGATCTGATGATGTCACTCTTAGGAATGGGGGGGGGGGGCAAAATGTCTATCTATAAATTACATCTAATCTTCACATGGAAACACAACTAAAGGAAATGCAAGGTTAACAAACCCAAGAGATGTTCTTATCAAGCCGTGACAACAATCCATTCCTTAAAGCTTTTCCGCCAATTTCAAGCAACTAAGATTTCTGCAACCGCCGAGCTCTGTTCTTACCTGACTCCATCCTTGGAGTTCTTGGAGTGTCTGTACTGAGGTGGGGTGGAAGGCGAAGGCGGGGCTGCCCGTTGCTGCCCGACCCCCTGACCACGATCCTCCCAGGATGAAGCGAACGCGGGTTTGATGCCATGGGAAGGAGAGTGGCCATGGTGGGGCCTCTGCTGGGGCTGTGGTGCCGGATTGGGAGAGCGCAGCCTGGCGTACAGCTTGGCGAGAGGGCCGTGTCTCCGCTCGCAGTGCTTTTCGAACGCCTGTGGCTTCACTACTTCGCCACAGTGGCTGCACACCACCAGGTAGAAGTCATCGTGGCCGGGGTACAGGCCAAAGATGGACATGTCTGAGGGGAGAGGATTGAAGGATATCAACATATCAGACGTAACATGGAAACGTTTCTAGGTGGGGCGAGCAGGAATCCACTCTGAATCTTCTTACTCAGTTCCGTCAGAGTGGGACAAAAATTACAAATGAATACGGTTTTGAGCTGGTTAATAATATTTGGTAACCTACTTGAAATGTATTCACACACTCGAAGAATCGGCCCGTTTTTTTCCAGAGTTGGGATGCTGTTCTTCTGACTTTGTTCATGAAGTCACAATCGTCGATCACATAGACGTTAAAAGGATGATAAAATGCATTTTTTACTTTTATAAATTTTATTTTTACATTTGTCATACTGTTTGTAGTTTGAATATTAATATAAAAAAACCAATGTCATTCCCTAAAATGTAATTGACGGATAGACAGCTTTTCCGGACTAGTTAATACCATAATACAACTTACATGCAAGTGAAATATGATGTATTATAAAAGATGTGAAGCCAAATGTTTCTCCCTCTGTGATAAAATCAGCAGAAAGTCGTGTGCTCCGAAACTTTTCCCCCGCGTTGCTAATTCAAACTTTGTGCTACGGTAATGTGGACGTCTTAGCAGAAATTTACATTTTCTTGTTATTCCAACACCACATTTATCTTTTTGCACTATAATGGAAGTACATGCATGAAGTCATGCCATTTTTCTTAGATTAATCTATGGCTACACTGGATTGAAGGCATCTTCTGGATCTGGCACTGTGAAATGGCGAGGTTTATTGGGTATCTATGAGGCCTTCTCTCTGTTTTGTTTTTGAGTTGGGATTGAAGTATGTTTACACCTGCAGACATGCTTTTGTCCATATCTCAACTGTACCCGTCTTTCCCAATGGGATAGAGTCCAGTCATAGGATCCAAGGAAGTGAGACAAATCCCTATGTTGGTGTAACCTTCAAGGACGTTTACACTACATAACAGTAACCAAACTTCTTTTTTTTGCAGTTTGACCTTTTTTTCACTCCCACAACAGCGTTTTTGGGGCCGGAAAACAAACCGTAACCTTTAGAAAACAAACTGTAACCTTTAGAAAACAAACCGTAACCTTTAGAAAACACCACCATTATCATCAGTTTAATTGGTTAAAAAAGAAATGGAAAAACTAAACAAACAGCACCTCCCTTAGCAGTTGGCGGTGTTTGTCCAAAGACATGCGGTGCTGATTTAGTAAAGTTTGATAGCCACCTACTGAACTAACAAGAGTTTTACAAGATTGTTGTATGAAAACGTAGATTAATTCTTCTGTTCTATGAATAACGGTTATCATGTAAACACGGCTCAATTGCGAAAAAGCAGAGAAGAACAGACAATACGACATGAATTAACAACTTCCAGTCAATACAAATATATGGACAGTGGACAGTTGCTCATCCTTGATTATCATCACTTTGTTGCAGTTGTCATTCCTTTCATGGCTGGGAAAAGGTGAACAAACAAACCCATTATCAAGGTAATACTTTTGATTTATCGTGTCATGTTGGAACATGCACACAGCCAGGCCTGGGGGATACACCACAAAAGCCTAGCTCTCTTTGTGTAATCCAGCAAAACAAACTCCTAATCAGAGACAATGAGCACGTTTTCAAACCAGGAATCACCTCGAGTATGAGTTCATGAAATAAATATTCATGAAATCCATCTAACTTTGCTGTATAGATCCACTCTTGTGCAAACATTATTAAACCATTTAATTCCACATCAATGATTATTCTGATATCCTTGGTTATGGTTAATTGCCAATAATCAATAAAATACGTTATATTTCTGCCACGTTTGATTTGATCTGCTTTTTTGCATAGTTTTTGTGCAATAGAAATTATGAAATATTTAATAATATACTCATTCTTACAGTTTTCTTAGGTACCTTCATAGCGGTAGAACAGAAGTACAGTTCAATCTCAGTGTCAGCTCAATACACATGTACTATATCCAGCTTTCAGACTGACAGCCTCGTGAGAGGTGTTGATCCATCAAAGTTAGTTACACATGCTAATTCCTTTATTCCTCCAGCTAAATACCAACAGTAATTATAGGAATGTAAGCCAGTCCCTGTAAGCACAGGTAGTCTGGACACGTTTCTTACTTCTTCCTTTCTTTGTGTTTCTCTATGGGTCTGATCACCTGGCTCCCTGTGGGTGCTGGAGTGTGTCGGTTAGTGTTGTTCTTAGACCTGCGTGTAGATCTGTTGTTAGTGCCGTGTCAATGTTTCAATGTTGCGGCTAGACTAATTATGTTTGTTTATTTTCCCTACCTTTACCCCTCCTCCACCCCTACACACCCTCCCGTACTCTTCGCTCTTCCTCCACCTTGCTCCTTCTGCCAGTCTACCATGTATGGGGTCCGGAGCTATTAACCGGGCAGCCCCTAATCTCTGGATCTCACTCCCCACATCCAAAGCCCGTCTTAAAACCCATCTTTTCAGACTTGCTTATTCTGTGTGATCGCTGTGTTGACCTTGTATTTATTAATTTTTATTTTTTGCTTTTATTGCACATCCTTTCAGTAATGTCTTGGTATTTATTGCCTTGTTTTTTATTGTGTGTCTGTATGGGGACCTTGAGTGTCCCGAAAGGCTCCCATAAATAAAGATGTATTATTATTCTTATTAACCAATGTATTATAGCAATTGGGAGGGTTGTCAGGCTGAGTTGCCCATTAGGGCTTACGTTTCCTGAATCTGAACTGAATGTGAGATAGAGGGCACAGAGTCTTTGCCCAGAGAACCAGAGACCTCTTTTATAAAAGCGGCGTACGCACAAAAGAAAGCGTACGCAGCTTCATAAAAAGCAAACTTGGCGGGAGATGTGTGGTCCTCCATGGAAACTCTGAAGCTTAAGTAGCAACAGAAAATGCGGAAATTAGGAAATTAGGACTTGGACGGTAGAAAGATGAAATAAGAATACAAAGAGAGATAATACCAGGGTGTAAAATTAATCCAAATAAAACCACTCAAAGCCTGTTTCACAATGAATAATCAAACGGGTGTTTGTTACCATCTCACTGGAGGATAAGCCCAAATGGAGATATCCGGCACTGCAAACCAACCCTCGGATGCTTCCTTCATGACCAAACAATATTTATGTCATTGAAATTCATTCTCACAAATTAAAAGGTAAACCATCGGACAGACAACGTCAAATGTTTATTATTAATACTATTACCATCATTGGTGCGTATAAAAATGCCTGTAATTATTGACACGCAATGGTGGATTTGGCCTGTTGGAGGATTTGAAGAATGGAAGAAGAAATTCCTCTGCACTTTCGTTAGTATGCCGACTCTTCCCTTTGCATGTGCTTAACCGCACCGGTGAGGCTGCGGTCGATGGCGCAAACTGTTCCTCTGCATGACCTCTGACCTCGCTGGGCGAAGAAATACAAACAGCACTGTGGAAGAAGTACTAATGAAAGCTGTGAATTGAGTCCAGAGATATGTTTGTGTGTTCTTTCAAAACAACTTGAATATATTTTGTTTACGCTCATTTAAAACAAAGGAGTACAAAATACGTAGTTATCTTCTGTGTCGTACACGTCATTAGCGTCCACCTCCCTCATTCAACCCAGGAGGGATTTCCCCAAAAACCCACAACTATTTTTTCCATAAGAAAAAACAGGCCTCGCCTGTGTGGCACAATTTTCCTGCCTCGGACAACTTCCAAAAATTAGAGAAAGTATGAAAGATAGCTTAGCGAGCTTGTGTGTCTGACCATCGTTAATTTCCCTGTATCCAACACTTCCTGTTGCTCTTAGACCTTTAATTTGTTTAACAACCCCAGTCTTTCCTATAAACAGGACCTCTGTTGTTGTTTCTAACTACCTCCACTAAGAACTTCAGTTTATTTTTTTTGTCTTCCTGTCTGCCTCCGCTGTAAATGATGTCATAGATCAGTATTCGTTAATATTAATCAAGCATTTCACTTTCTTTTTATGGACAACCGTGGGTGTTGGACGAAGCCCAAACATGTTGCGCCACACCTGCACTGGGTTGTGATTTTAATCAAAACCCGGGGGAGGTGATCCTACGCAGAATTTTATAAATGAGGCTCCAGTGCTTCTCTCTACTGGCAGCCAGCTCCATCCGTGGTTCGGCTGTGGTCACTCAATCACTATATCTATCAAGACTTTTAGTTTTGTTGTGTTGTTGAGGTAATGTGATGGTGTGATATTTATTTTGAGAGCCTTATAAAACTGACATTTGCTCTTTGTTTTGGTGATCTCTTTTACAACCAAAAATACATTTTTTTTTCTTTTTGATTAGTCTAAGTTGATGTTTAGCTGCCCTAAGGTCTGTCCAGGAGACTGAGTCTTAAATTTGTGTCAGGTTTGGGCTTTGTACAGGTATGTTTTTGGACAAGGCTGAAGACCAAAGAGGTCTTCTGTAGGTCCCCATTTTGATGCAAAAACAAGTCTGTGATGCAATATCAAATTTTACAAATATATATTTGTGTGTGTGAGAGATTTGAGTTGTCGGTAGATTTAGAGGCTGGCAATAACTCAGACATTAATAGAAGAATCTGTATGGATTTTTCCTAAAACCTTGGGTACTGTTGTGTCTTGGCAGAGGTTTGTGCTCTCAGTGCTTTCTCTATTTATCACAAGAAAGGATCACGGTTTTCATAATTATCAATACTATGGAAGGAAACCCTGGGCAGAGCTTGTGTCTGTAGTTTGATGCCTGCATTTGAGTGTTGTCTGAGGTACAATGACCACACCAATCTTCCATGGAGTTTCCAACTCAGGAACTTCAGGAAAAAATGTTTCCCTACAACTAAATATTCCACCCACTAATGGATGCCATGATGATCCGCTTAATGTTACTCACTTCAATTGTCGTTGGTTATAATCACATGGCTGACAGGGGTGTGTACTGAGAACTCAATATCTCTGCATAAGTTTGACATTGCATTCCATTGCTAATGTAACGGAGCCGGTATGGCATATGTGCGTGATGTGTCCATGCGTATGTGTGAGCATGTCGGGGTATCTGGCACATAAATGCGATAAATTCATTTCCTGTGCCGGCGCTGTGACATGTTAGGACACTGAACCAAAATCTGCTTGACGGGCGCTTAAGATAGATGCCAACGGCACCTCAGAGATTGGTTAAATGCAGAGAACCAATTTCGCTGAGGTGTACTACTTGTATGATTGTATGTGACAAACAAGGCTTCGCCTTCATTAGCAGCAACTTTCCAACATGAGACTTCATTAAATTAACACGATAATAATAATGTTACATTAGTAATCATAGTTCAATTGCCATTAAAAAAAAAAAGTTAATCCTGACATCCCTAGTTCTGACACCTTTCTACAAAAACCAGCATTAACTTTTTTCCACAATCTGTTCAGAAGCTCTTCTGTGGCATCAGAAAACACGGGCTAACCCTCCTCCCCCATGCCTTGGGCATCTATGACTCAGTTGCAGGTTCTCTGGTTGTTCTTCCTAGACCACTTTGTGATGTGCAAACCATCGCAAGCCAACAAGACAAACAGTTTGGGTGATGTTCTGAAAAAGTCTAGTCATCACTGTCGGGCTACTGTCAAAGTCTCTCAGACCTTAGATCTTGTCCATTTTTTCTGCTTAGATGACATCAACTTAGAGGACAAAATGTTCGATTGCTTTCTAACATATCCCACGCACTTACAGTTGCCATGGCAACAAGGTAATACATCTTATCTGCCTGACCTGTAAATAGTCCTTATTATGGTTATGGCTGATTGTTTTACATCTCGTACATGATAATGTCCAGACTTACCCTCCTTACTGAGTGACATGGCATCTGCAGCCTTTTTGCCATTCTTGCTGCAGTCGTCCAAATCAGGCCCTGAAAAACCACACATTTTAAGACATACTGAATGGTCTCTTATGGGGGTCAGATTTAATCAGCAAGACATAGAGTGACCACAAATTCTTGACATAACAAGCCTTTAAGCTGTGTTATATAAAGGACTGCTTTGCAGGTCAACTGCTGCTCCACTCATCTTTTACTCCAATCATTATTTTTACATAAGAACAATAGGCAGCTGGTGACAATGTGTGGAGGAAGAAGAGTTAATTTGATAGTTGTGGTCAAAGTAGCACTTGGAGGGATGACAGACAATGAGTGAGCGTCAAAAAGCTGGGAAGGGCAAGAGCACTTTTTAGGTCACATGTGAGACTTACTAACGTTCAAATAGAAATGTTAGAACAAGTTCAAATGTGGCGGCGAGGTTGGAAATGTGGGGGTTAGCATTCAAAAATGATGAGGCTAAAAGAACAGAGAGTAACGTTAGCCAATATGAAAGGTTGGGCCACCATTTACATGGTGGCAGCAGCATCAGACTCCTCCTCCGTCACCGGTGTCTACTCTCAATCCTGCTGCTAGCCTTAGCATGCTAGCCTTAGCACGCTAGCACTAACTGCATAGTAGTCAACGTCTAGACTGGCTAGTTAGCTGGCTAGTCTAGCATGCTAAGCTTTTCACGGTAAGAAGTTGCTCGCCCAGCCATCCACACCAGCCTCCTTCCGCTCTAGTATCACCGGGTATTTTCAACCACATGTCCCTCTAAGGCGGACAGCTCCTTTTATGAACCACACCAGTAAAACACACGCTATTATTGTTTTATTTTAACAACTGTTTATGTAGCCTTAAAGCTAGTGTACGCAGTGGGACCCGGGAGAGAGAGCAACATGTTACCCACCCAGCGCTAGGACCCGGCAGGGTCTTTGTTTGGGTAACATGGTTAGCTCGGTCGCCCGTTTCCACGAAAATAAACCTTGCTGCTTCCGTTAAATGTCTCCCTAGCTGCCTGTGTTTGAGTCAAAGTGCTTTCTTACCATCCGCCGCGGTCACACCTGCCCGCTCGGCCCAGGCAGTCCAGCTTTGACCCACGAAATCATCGAGGCTAGGCACCCGCCGATCCAGAGCAGCCATTACTTTTACTGCGCGTTCACGCACCGCCATCATCACTGCGCGGCAAGTAACTTACGTCATTGGTCGCGCGTTCTCGACGGGGATAGGAACTTCCTGCGTGCGCGCTCCTGTCACACCCACACACAGACAGAGGAAGAGAGTATGTAGCAGAAAGTTCCTAAATGATATTTTCTTTCTAATTACTTCTGAAACTAGAAAACACTATCTGAGTCAATTCAGAATGTGAAAAGATGAAGATGAAGAAAAAGATACCGCATTATTGGCAACATGTACTGCATCAGCCAAAACATTATAACCACCGGCAGGTGAAATCATTATAGATAGATAGATAGATAGATAGATAGATAGATAGATAGATAGATAGATAGATACCTTCCTAAAGTCCACAAGTCCGAAATGAATGGTATATATATATATATATATATATATATATATATATATATATATATATATATCAATATTTTATATTAGACTGACAACCATCTGCTGCTAGATAATTAGGAGATCATGTGTCAGATTTGGCCAACCAAGCTGACAGTAATATCTGGAAAGAGGAGCATGAGAACATCAGGAAGTTCCAAGGGTTGAAGAAACACCTGAAACAGAAATGGACATTGAAAGCCATAGCGATCCCAGTGGTAGAAGGAGTGATGGCAACAGATTCCGGGGTACATCTGAGGTCTCTGTCGAGAAGGCAAGGCAAGGCAACTTTATATAGCACCATTCACATACGATGCAATTGAAAGTAAAAATAATTTATATAAGACATTAAAACAAAGTTAAAAGACAATTAAAATAAAAGCAAGAAAATAAAATGTTTGCAACGTAAGAACTGCATGAAACGACAAAGATAAAAACAAGCAAGTAAGGGTTAAAGACTCAAAGCAGGTTAAGAATCTATTTCTTTAAATGACACAGCAAGAAGTAATGTTTTAAGCCTTGATTTAAAAGAGAAAACCGTTTGTACAGACCTTAAGTATTCCGGGAGTATGTTCCACTGGTGAGGAGCATAGAAGCCAAAAGTAGCTTCACCTTGTTTGAAACTAATCCTGGGAACATGGAGCAAACCAGTCCCGGATGACCTTAGGGGTGTAGATGCCTCGTAATGCACAAGAAGATCGGATATGTATTAAGGCCAAAGACCATTTAGCACTTTATAAACATGTAAAATGATTTTAAAATCTGTCCTTTGACACAGAGGTAGCCAGTGCAGTTATTTCACAACTGGCGTGATTTGCTCCACCCTCTTGGTGTTCTTAAGGACCCTAGCAGCTGCATTCCGGACGAGCTGTAGCTGTCCGATTGATTTTTAGCGACACCTATGAACACAATTGGGTCCAGTAGAACCAAAACGAAAAACAAAAGTTTTTCCGGATCTAGCTTGGACAGAAATCCTTTAATTCTTGAAATGTCTTTAAGGTGGTAGTAGATTTTGTAATGGAATGTGGTGTCAAAAGGGTGTTCAATATTCAAGTCCCATTGAGCGATAGATTCAAGTTTTACCTTTAATCTCTTTTGTTTAAGATCAAAACCAATTATATTATTTTATTCCGTGTTCGGTTTAAGAAAATTTTGGCTCCTCCAGTCCATGATTTGTTTGATGCACGCATTCAGCAAACATAGAGGACTGTAGTCTTGTGGTGTCACAGCTATGTAGAGTTGTGTGCCATCTGTATAAGCATGTGATAAGAGATGTTATTAACAAATACCATCACCAGTGCTGTTAGCCCGCAGATTACCAGCAGTAACTATGAACGGATACAGATGATCCGCTGTGGCGACCCCAAAAAGGGAACAGCCAAATGAGGAAGAAGTAGTACAGTGCCCTTAATTAAGTACAGTCGATTTTGTCGAAGGCAGAAATGAGATCTCGCAATACTAAAACTGAACATTTTGATGTATCACATCTTAGACTGATGTGATTTAAAACTTTAAAAAGTGCAGTTTTTGTGCTGTGGTGCCGTCCGAGGGGGGGTCAGATGTGACACGGCCAGAGATGACATGAATATTTTTTGTCTGATCTTTAATATTCTGTATGTGAAAAATAAATAATAAGTAGAACTGTGCAGAAAAAGCCAAGATACTGGACAGCATTTTCAGTGGTGTTCCTAGCATCATCAGGTGTTTCGGGTTTTTCAAGATCATACACCCTTCTCCAAGTGACCCAGCCAGGGCTGATCCAACCCCAACTTGTGTCCAAATAGCTAACTACAACTTAAATCCTCCTCCAGGATCAAAGAGGCAATGTTGTTTGTTGTGTTGCCCGTAGAGAGCGATATTGCTCAGGATCTTTGGAAGGCACAGCCATCTTCTGAAGTTGTTGCTAAGCTCCTTCTCAAAGTTCAGAACTATAGAGTCTGCAGCTGCTTTTACAAGAAGGGGCCACAGGATTCTGGGGGAGATGCCATGCTGGTGCTCCGAGGCTTTGATCTTCCGTGAGAGGACGGACTTGTCCACGGCTCCGAACCAACCATCTAACTCAGTGGAGGTTGACTGGACGGACTGAATGAATGAATTTATTTATGTCGAGCAAGAGCAAACGAGAAAACTCACTCAGAGAGAGTAAACCCCCGCCAAGACCCAACAGAACCCAAGGTTAAGGAAAAGGTTCATGCAGATTTCTTCTTTAATGTTAGAGTTATTGCCGACCTCTGAATCTATCGACAACTCCAACAAACTCTCTTGAGTATCTCTCAGGTACTCTGCAGCCACTCGTCTCCTGCACCTTCAACTACAGTGTCTCTGTTCAGCCCACTGAGCCCCCAGCTCCACCCCCAAAGAAAAATTAAAGTAATCTAAGGCACAAAGACAGCAATAGCCACATTGTGACATCACTACTCCCAATGGTTTATTGTTTTATTTTATTTTGAACGTCACCAAAGTTTAATCACCTCTTGGATAGGCCCACACCTACATCTGAGTAAAATGTCATGCAAATCTTTTTTCTGTAATCTTTTCTGGAGTGAAAACAATTTCCTTCCTTGGCAGAGGTAACAAACAAAAAGAGAAAACAGTGTCTGAAAAGGCGGAGGTAGAATTAAAACATATAGACCCATACCCCTGCTCATCTCCCTCTCAACTCATGTATTATTTAACTACTTCAAATGTATTTACAACCAATTATAAATATACAAACAACTATCCCAAATGATTTACATCACAAATTAAAATGACTAATCCAAGTTCATTTACAACCTAAATATCCACCCAGTAGTAAAAAAAAAGAAAAAGAAGCAAACCTTTAACCCACCCACCCTCTTCTATATTCCTCCTAATTGTCTTTTTGGCATAGTTTAAAAAAAAATCCAGCCCATTCCATAACTCCAACCCACAGACTGACACACACATATCCTTTTAGCATTTGCACCTGTGTGTGTATATTATTGTTTTCCAAGAACACAAATTTGGTTTTGTTCAAACCTAATGATAATTTCTTTTTATCCAACCACACTTTTAATTGATTTAATCGTTTGTTTGGAATTACTTTTTCGTGAACATAAAAATATTAGTACAATCTTCATTTAAACAAAATGAAATGTAAATTTCACCATATTTTTTTTGTTTATGACTGTTTGTGATTAATAAAGGATAAATTATTATTAAAAAAAAAATCAAATCTGCTCCCAGAGTTTAGCCATGTTTCAGATCATGCAATGACTCGGATTTTTTTTTTTAAACAAACACATGTGTTTGATATCTGATATTTTTATACTTTGCATATAAGCTTCTTCTTTTGCAGTGAATAATTGACATTCCATGATCCAACTTGACATTGTTGTTATACTGTTTATCGGTTTCTCAGCAACATGTGTTGTTAAGATGGTCAAAGAATTGATTTCAGGGTCAATTTATCTGTTCAAGTTCACGGACATTATGTTCAGAAAATGTTAGAAGATACACAAGAGTCCATTATCCACAGTCAGATAGTCATGATTACCTTGGTGTGTGTTCTGGTGTTTCTGGTATTTGTCCAGTTCTTCGGGGTTCTTTGATGACCCGGACTTGCCTCCTCTGGTGACCCGTTCAGTTTCATGAACAGCTTGAGGTCCAAACGGATTATCCATACGGATATACATACATATATGTGAACCACTTTCATACACCAAAATGAGCCACCAAGGAATCAATCATAAGCGTTACTGTGGGATTTCAGAAACAACCACATTGACCGCGCGCAAAAATCTTCACGCTTTTCAAGAAAGATTGAGATCCCCCCCAAAGAAACAAGTTCTGACAGTTCCAGTTCCTTCTATAAAGTAATCCAGGAAGAGGAGGCAGAAAAACGAAAAGCTTTTTCAAACTCGGTTCTGACTCTGGGGACCGTCATTTGAAGCACATTATGAAGGCGTAACAAATATTGCTTTTGGTTTTTACAAAGGTTAAGATAAATATTGGACCCTTTCAGCCTCCTCCCTTGTCTGGGTAGAATATTTGTTTATCTGTGCCTCGAAATTTGAGTTGCTCATTGAAGATGGCCACCACCATTTGCCGATGTCGCCACTCCGGTAAACGACCAGGTCTCCAGCCCGCTAACGGTTTATGCGCTAGCATTTTTGCAGGCCTGCCATAGGGCGCTCTGAAGGGACCATCCTGTAGTTCTTCTCTGCATGTTGTCTGTTAAGCTCTCTGATTTCCTCCATTAAGTTTGGAGACAGATGCGATTTTTCCAGACAGAAAGTCCAGCGCTTTCTTTAACTCCGGAACCTCCTCATCCGAGATGGCACTGCTTTATCTGCTTTGTTTTGGTGGCATTTCGCTTGTTTGTATTAGATCACATAGACTAAAAAAACAAGTCAAGCGTGAACTAACCAGTCACCTCTGTAGTCTTTCTCGCTCCCGGAAATAGCAGTATAACTCTGGCTAGAGTTAGCTTCAGTGCAAAAGCCATAATATAAAAACTGTTTCAGTGCAGATAAATTGCAGAATGAGAGAGGATGTAGTTTCCCTGAGGGAGCTGTCAAAAACCTTGTCTACGTTCTTGACAGGCTTCGGTAAGACGGTCGGGATGGCTATGCCTGCAATGATGAACCAAAACCTGTCCAACTCCCTTTTCTCAGCGCTGATGATCTTCATTTGGATGGCTTGAAATGCATCGGAGCCCCCCCTTCCTTCAAACACATGTATTCTGTCTCACTGCCACTGACCTTCAAAGTTGACCTTTATATTATGCAACATAAGTGAATTAGTGACTCTAAATTTCCCGTAGACATGAACGATGGTTTTGTCCTTGTGCCTGCCCTGCGATGATGGTGACTTGGTGGCTCACCTGGATAATTTTGATGTTGGCTGGGATAGGCTCCGGTGATGCAGAGCAGGCTTAGCGGTTTCAGAAAATGAACGGAAGACTTTTAGCACCTTTAGGTGCCACGGGGTCACTAGATGAGGTGGGTGGATTACACTCAGCGGCAGCATTGCAAAGCGGTCAGTGAAGATGGCTTGAAAGTTCATTTACTGTTGAAGAACAAGGCAAATAGTTCTGTTTGAAGGATGGGCCCATGGATGGGTGGGAGCAGAGTTTATAGTTATAATCTTTGAAACCCAATACTTTCTAGCCAGACGTATTGCTTCTTTAGAGATGTTATTGGGCACAGTGAGAATGGTCTTCCTCCATCCTCCTTCAGCTGCCCGACAGATTATCTTGATCCTATTAACGTTGTGATTGTTAAACCACGGGGATCCTGTCAGTTGATCTCTTTCTCAGCTGTCAGTGGAGTAACGGCATTTATATTTTTGACACCAAGCTCTCACTCGTTTCCCATTTCTATGTTGCTCTCTACTCTTAATGATCTCACAAAGGAGAAAAAAACATTACGGATAACCTATTTATCTGCATCTTTTATTTGGGGCATTCTTTGTTGAAAAAATACTAGACTTTGGTAAAGGATTTTTAAAAACAGTTCAAAAAAATCTGTCTTAAAGAAATTGGGGTTTCAGGGAAAAAGGGTCCATTTTAATGAGATCAGCTTAGCAGTTTTCAGAAACCTATTTGACCCTTATTAGACTCATTTTGGTTCTTTCAAGTATCATTATTCTATGTAGTAAGTCCTCACATGCTTTGTGAGGATATGTAATAGGACCTTCTCGGCCGTCATTGTTAATGCCTCCTCCTCTGTGTTTCCTTTTTCATGTGGTGTCCCTCAGGGCTCCATCCTCTGCCCCTTACCCTTTTGCATATACACGCTGCCACTAGTACCTATTTTAAACAGCTTCAAATCACATTTTTCATAAGAGAATGTGCTCAACCAAACAGCTGAGCAGGACATTAAAAGGGTTAAGCCAGGTTGTGACATGCAGGAGCTTGTCTAATAGTCAGATCTTGAGGGATGGGCCGCAGTGATGTAATCACAAATGTCCATTTATTCTCGCCACATTAGGTTTTAAAGTTTGGTTTGAGTAATCGGGCTCAGATACTGTCTGCTTCAAACAACTCCTTGCCTCTGCGTTGTGTGATAATGAGGAGAAGGAGACTTGTCCATCTTTTCTTTGCTGCCGTATATTTCCTGCCCAGGAACAGGATATGTACGGGTCACATCCTCGGCTCATTACAGAGGATCACACGTTGTGCATGAAAGGACAACGTCTCGAGACTGATATAACAAACACAGTTAAATAAAATAATAATATGTGCAGCTGCATAGGAGCAGCACGTACTGGTTATGTACTTGGCTCATTACAGACAGTTATACGTCGCATCCTCAGCATCCTCCTCGTGACTCATATTTGTGCACTGACAACATGACACTTGTGTTCAAAGGGAAGGCATGTCATTATTAATACACCTTATATGTACAGTGTAATGTGACACGCCTCATGCACGTTATCTCAGTGGCATCTCAGTGGCATGTAGAGGCTGTGTCCATGAGAGGGCACCCTTCAGCAATAATCTCATAAAATGCAGAAATATCCAACTAAAGTGATGAAAGCAGGTGGAATAACATAACATAATTTGTTTAGGTAAGATAGATCGTAATGTAGTCGTTACAGCAGCTCCTTATATATATATATATATATATATATATATATATATATATATATATATATATATATATATACATATATATACATATATATATATATATACATATATATACATATATATATATACATATACATATATATACATAAATATATATATATATACATAAATATATATATACATAAATATATATATACATAAACAAACACACACATATTCATGTATACATACATACACATAAATGTATATACATATATATACATACATATATACACATACAAACATATATATATATACATATATATATACATACATATATACACATACAAACATATATATACATATATATATACATACATATATACACATACAAACATATATATATATACATATATATATACATACATATATACACATACAAACATATATATACATATATATATACACATACATATATATATAGATATACATATAAACACATACACATATATAGAATTTAGATTATATAGATTTTATAGAAGAAATAAAAATACCCATGTAAATTAGAATAAAGCAATAAAGTCAATGCAAATACAAAGAAAAGGGAAGAGTCCGATCTCCATAATGGCATATATAAATATGAATTAAAATAGTCCAGTTGTTCACAAGACTGTTGTCTAGTTCCTCAGAAGGGATCATTTTGAGGAATTTTTGAGAGCTCAGTTAGTGAATCTACTGGAGGAAAGTTCTTAGGAGCAGTCAATAAAAAATTTCAGCATATTTTGGGATTTATGCCGGAGATAAGTGGTTTATTGAGAAACACGAGGAAATTTCAAAAAGTCCCCTTCTAATATCAGATAAGATAAACTTTATTGATCCCGAAGGAAATTCTTGTACTAAAGAATGCTCGAAACTACAGTAACAAAAAATTTAATAAGTGAATAAAGAAAATAGGGGGCGGCACGGTGGCGCAGTGGTTAGCACTGCTGCCTCACAGCAAGAAGGTATCGGGTTCAAATCCACATCTGCCGGCCTTTCTGTGCGGAGTTTGCATGTTCTCCCTGTGTCTTTGTGGGTGCGGCTTCCTCCCGCAGTCCAAAAACAGGTGAAGTGGTGACACAAAAAATTGCCTGTGGTTGTGTGTGTCTGCCCTGCAACTTGTCCAGGGTGTACCCTGCCTCTCGCCCGATGTTAGCTGGGATAGGCTCCAGCCCCCCCATGACCCTGAACAGGATAAGCAGTAGATAATGAATGAATAAAGAAAATAGAATATAAATAATAGTAAAGAGGTTAAAAACTGTTTCAGGGTGAGGTTGAAATGGTTGAGGAGCCTGCTCTTCCTTTATATGCTCACAGAGAAATAGGGGTATAATTTTACCTTGTGTATCCCAAAAAGGTACTTTTGGTACAAAAATTTGATAACTGCGGACCTTTGCTTAATTTTAAAATGTAAAAAATCATTAACGAGTGTATAGCCTACATAAATATACTTTTAACAAGATAAAGGTACAAATTTCCATATTTCAAATAAAGATATATTTTTTTAATAAAACAGGATAAAATAGTTGAAAAGGCCCATCATTTTGTCTCAGCCATTGAACTTGTAATAGGAAAATCAATTCTATCGGAGAAATATAAAAGATTTAAATGTGTACAGTGCATTCAAGAATTTAAACTTAAAAAAAAACTTTTAAAAAAGGAGACCACATTGAGGGCCAAACAGCACTCAAATTGTCCATGTTTAATGTGAGGTAAAATGCTAATTTTATATATTCATTTTATAGAATTCTGACAAAACCAAAGGAATAGAAAAATACTCAAATCACAAATCAAATTCAAAATAGATCAGCATAACTAATTGAAATGTCTCCCTCTCCATCAGCAGTTTCACAGAAAATTTTCCAACTAAAAGTTTTTATTCACAGGTATCAATAACAGCCAGAAAACTATATTTTTCAAATCACGTATCACATCTTAAATTAATCAGTTTGTAATTAATATTATCAACCAAAAGGAGTTTTTAGTGACCCTTTGTCTGGGATGATTTAGTCGCTTATCCTTCTGTCACAATAAAACAGTAGAAGTAGACCGTTGCTCCTCGGATCTGTTCTCACAGTCAGGAGCAGCGGCTCCTCAGAAAACAGTAATTTGCCTGAACAGTCTAAAGGTGTATTTCTTGATAAATGTAAACAACTTCATTTGTTTTCTTGTTTTTAACCCAATCATAAAATTAAATATTGTTATCATGATCCTGGCATCCCTGCCGCCCGAGCCTAGAGAGGCAGAAGAAAGTGGATTACTGTAGCTGATGTCATTGCTGCTGGCCAAAAATTAAGACTCCTCTCAGGGAAGAAGAATATTCGTGACTGTAAAGGTGAGATTCATCAGGTAAAAACAAAAAAATTGCCTATAATTTCACTCCCCACAGTTCCTCCGAATTCTGCGGGAAACATTGATATAAATTGCTTCGACAGTGACACACACACACAATATTATAATCACTGCCATGATTAGTCAGTTGACCTTTGAAAGATATAAAATATGCTTTTAATCAAATTCAACTTCAACACATAGCGGTTTAATACGTCTGAAAACCACGTGACTGTGTGGTGAAAAATTACAATCTACTTTATAAACTCAAAGCAATGAAGAAAGGAGACATAATCCAACGGTTGCAGCTTTCATGTTGTCAATCAAGAGAAACTGGGGTTTTGTTTTTAACAAAGCATGAGATACATTAAAGGTTGCTTACATACAAATCCACAGATCATCGTGCTCCAATTTAATCTAGTCTTATGATTAATGATTTTTAGATAAAGCATTTTACTAATCCAGGTCAAATTTCAACACGATGTTGAAAATGTATTACTTTTGTGTTAGCTACTGAAACAGACTCACTCATACCTTACAGAAGCTGCCCCAAAGACCAAATAACTCAAAACAGTCACTTCATAGAGATAATTAGATCCAGCTTTAGTGCATCATTGCAAAAAGTATCAACAAATTAACATTAGCAGTGACTCAGAACAGCTGCCAGAGTTCAGGAAATCGTCCGTTAACTGACATGTGGAGCAGAACTACGGGCAGAAGTCTCACAGAAATACAGCAGGATAACAGGAACGTTTCAAACTATTCGACTAATGCTCTTCAGTGGGATACCACATTTTAACAGCACAACACAGGAAGCTGCACACGGACAACTTAAGGCTGGGAAATGCAAACGGCAACCCAACAGTTAAAAGTAGCTAAAAGAAATACAGGAGTTATTCATTAGTAATGTCCCTGTGCGTCGTCTTCGGCACCAATGATGGGTCTGAGAAGAGTACTAGTGAGTGGGTTTGAATTCTGATCAAAGAGGGACTTAAAGCCGTCTGATATTTCTCCAGTCATGAAGTAAACACAATAAGGGTCTGCAGACAGCCTGAAAACAAACTAGACTGTGGTTGACCTAAAGCCAAAACTCTGGTTTCCATCAGTAGAGTAGAATGTGGGGTTAATTATGTGTGTGAATTATTTTGACGGGGAATGAGAATATTGGTGGGGGAGTGGCATGGCTGCAAAATGAATGATGGGATTGCTGTGCACTGGGGGCCAGAAGAACCCAGGAAATGAGGATGTATTCTGGAGGCACAGGACATTCTCACATCATGGATTCATCCCTAGGGGACTACATGATGGGCCTACATCAAGGGAGGATGATGTGCCACCGTGCATGATGGGCCTACATCAAGGGAGGATGATGTGCCACCGTGGGGGGAAAGGAAGGCGGGGAGGGGCCTGTAGCTCTGAGCACCACAAACATTCTCTTTAGGCTTGAACTCATTCACAGTAGCTCTTATCGTTGACATTTTTGTATTTGCACTTGGTGTGTATAAGGCACGCGGGAGGTGGGGGCTGAGGGATTTGGGAAAGAGTGAGGAACAAAGAGACGCTCAGACTAACTTTGAATTTGGTAGATATTTAGAACAGTAACCTTCCTTTTGTTTCCGTTTTTGCAAGTTCACATCAGAGACCAGAGTGGGGGCACAAATCATTTTTGCGGAGGGTACAGCACCTATGCTTTAAGGGCCCTTAGATTATGATGATGATGATGGTTAGGGTCCAGTGGCACCTCCTTCCTCCATGGCGGCTGGTGGGACGGGGTCCTTGTGGAAATGAGTCTCCTTGTAAATGAACCAGCAATTACCCGCCCACAGGATCAGGTTCAAAAACCCGAAAATCTGTGGAAAGACAGGAGAACAAGATCAATCGTGAGTTAAAAGTACGGTGAGTAAAATTAAGAATCATCTCTTTGAATTCATGAAATATAATATTCAGAACTTTGTTTTTCTGGCTTATTATCAGCTGAATATAGAACAAAATATTCTATTTTAATGCTTTATTTTGGAAAAATCTCTTTTCCTCGCTTTTAACTGGAGACAGCCTCCAGGTAAATGCGAGGAAAAGCGAGGAAAAGGGTTTGTCTAGCTGCTTAAATGGACAAACCCGACGCTGGCTCCGGAGAGGGATTTTGTGCTTTTAAGTCTTTAATGGAAATCTGTTTTGTTTTCACACACTAATCACACTAGTTATTTAACACAAATAAAGTTAATGATGCGTCAGCCCTCGCCATCCAAGCATATATGAATTTTCATCGAAGCTCCCTGAACCTCGCCGATTCCCAGCTTTCGTTGTTTTTTTTTCAGAACTCGGGTGCCAGTATTTGAACTAGAACAGTGAGATACGACCAAATAAGTCCTGCTTTTGGACTGTTTGCTCCCAGTATGTTTTCCCAGCTACATCTGATAAGGTAGGAGTCCTATACCTTTTCCAGTCCACTCTTCAATTTCCCTTTTTTTGGAGAGCCTTTCCTGATTTTACTTACATTTGTTTCATTCTGATAAAGTTTGGATTTCTGAAACTGTTTTTATTGTTTGTACATCATATTCGTTTTCTTTTTGCGTCCTTGTGAAGCTCTTTGTGAAAGAAGGCTGCTCTGTAAAGATCGTTGTTACCATATTGTTTTATTATCCTATGATCACACGAAGGTGGTTAGACGCTCGATAAGTAAACCCTAGTTTTTCTCAATGTGACCATAAGGCGTGGTCAAATGACAGAGGTGGTGTTTGCAGCTTAGACAACGGGATGAGGAAGCTATAAGCTATTAGACAAATATTGGACACATTAACACAACGCTGAGGCTACGAACAACAGAGGACAGTTTACAGCCTGAATGCATATAGCCATTTAATTTATCATGTTTATAATTATTAGATTGCCCTACAATAAAACAAAAGTCCACTGGACATCAAATTTGCGTATTCCAGAAATGGAATGCACCAAAGGCATATATGGCGTGTGTTTTAGAGACTAACCGTATAAATGCAGCTGCAGACTTGATGTTGCCAAACAGGTTGGAAACAAATAAAATATCTTTGATTTCATAACTTATTTGGATGGGGAGAATTGGAGTTGCTTCACTCGTCCCTGTTTGAGGATGATATTTCTATATTTACCAGCATGATAAAAGTGCTTTGATGTTGCTTGCGGCCAACAGAAGAGGAGGTGAAACTGCAAGGGGCAGGGCGGCGCCATCAGCAAGAGAACAGCAAGAGAACCTCTCACTATCCACACCTCAGGATCATCCTCCCAGATAACCCAGTGGTCAATGGGTGGAGCTTTTGATTATTTTTGATTTGTTACGGTCAACATTAAAGGTACAGTGTGTAAAAATTAGGGGTACTTCTTTGAATAGCTTGGATATTTGTAACTGTATTTTTTATAGTGTTTAATCATTAGTAGTGTGTCCGTTTTGAAATAGCCTTCTTCAAAAGAGCTATAACTCTCTTCCTGGGGGCTCGCATATCGCAACGCAATGTTTGTACAGTAACAAAGTCCTTGAATCCCTCATTCCACTCGTAAGGCGACTGACTGGCGCAGAATGCGGAGCGTTAGCACCCCAATGGTCGCTTTTCCCCCTGGGTGGTGCGAGGCGAGCAGCTCTGGGTAGCTTTGTAAAACATTCAGTGGAAAGGAAGTAGGCTGGAAGCTGTGGCGGTGAGTTCAATGTTGTCAATGTTTTCACAAGTCGGGCCTACAGGCTCACCAGCCCCTCTACGTCCTCCACCATCCAGTGAGAGGAACCACCAAAACATCGCTACCACGATGCAATACAATAAAAGGAATTATCTTACATCTCATATTTTGATCTATAGTTTAACAATAGAAATAACTAAAATAACTTTCAAAATGTAAACTATGAATAAGTCAATCATGATTTTCCTGCAGGTGTGTGAGACTGATGGTAGCAGGAGAACATTGTTTTCGTGTAAGATAATCAAAAAGATGTTTCATACGTTTCAACTGTTGTGCAAAGCCTGTGAGGGGAAAAACAGCATTTTAATAATTTCCTCATGTCATGCAAGTGTTGGGGTTTCAACGGTTGACTGTCCTGGAGGAAGCCGGTGATTTCTATTTAAAAACTTTAATGAACTTTTGATATTTCTTTGATGCAGAATGTGGAGAAATCTTTGGTGATTTTCAAAAGATGTCTGAACTTCTGAAGAAGAGAGCGTCTGATGAGTTTAACTGTTTAATTGGTTTCAGACAGTACAACCTCCTGGCTCTGGATCACGTAGTTACTGATAAAGACTCCCGCGCACGCACGCACGCACGCACGCACGCACGCACGCACGCACGCATCCATCACGAACTCAGTCTTTTAGTTTCTTGTAACCAACTAAAAGACTAAGTGACAAAGACATTGCTTTATTGGTAGAAGTAATATTTTTTTAAATTTTGACTTCATGATAAACCATAGCCAGATGGACAGCAAAAAAAACGGCCTCTAAAATCTAACCTTTAACAAAAATAGTATAGTTATTGTGCTTTTTAAATTGGCTTATAGCGGGAAGTTGGCTCATGTAAAATAGAAGTGAGAAACTGGTTCCAAGAAGGTGTTGGCTGATATTTTAGCAGAAACGCTTGTTTGGTCTTGATGTTTTATCTATAAATAGCCGTTGAGCGATTACATTTGCATAACAGAATTATAGATTATGTATGGATTCATCGCTCTGGTGTGAAATGGACAGTTTTCAGAGAGGCAAATAGAATTGGAGAAGCTCCGACTCCTTGGTAGTTGCGTGGAGTGAGGAATTGCATCGAGGTCAAACGGTTTCATCAGGCTGAAAACTGATCAATGGATTTAGAGAACTTCTATGTTCTGTACATGTAGCCATGTGTGTCCTGTTTTTTTCTTCTTCTACCAGCTGCAGCACATCTGGGGTAGGTAGGATGAGTTTATAGACGCTTACTCTGAGACTTTCAGGAAGGAGGAGAATTGAGGCGGCCCATGGAGGGGTATTGTCCTGGTTTACAGATATCCATGCATGTCTCCACAAGGTAGTCTGGGCTGGTGGCTGATTTCACATCGGTCAGGCCTTTGGCCCAAGCCGAAGAGGACACGAGCCATAAGAAGGCAAAAGCGGCCGTCAGCACCAGATCCTGGCGGGGAGCAGAACACAGTGAGCAGACTTGCATACAGACACCTCCAGAATTATTAGCAACCCTTACGAAATTGAGCAGACTGAGATGCAAATTATTCTTAAAAAGTTCTCACTCTTTTATATCATTACAAAAGCTAATAAAATATAACATTCTGGATATAGAACAAACCAAAACAAAAAATGTGCCACAATTATTGGCACCCTACAATTCATGTTTTGCGCCGTCCCCTTTTTGCCGCAATAACAGCCCCGAGTCTCCTTCATGGTGAACACACTTTGAACACATGGGGCAGAGCTGAGACCATTCCTCCGTACAGGAACTGTACAACTCCTTCAGAGTCTGAGTTCCACTCTTTTGGACTCTCCTCTGCAGCACATCCCACAGACGATCTGTGGGGATTAGGTCGAATGACTGGGATGACCTTTATTTACTGTGACCCATGAACCATTCTTGGGTTGATGTTGAGGTGAGCTTCAGATCATTGTCCTGCTGAAAGGTCCAACCACAACCCACTTTAAGTGTCCCGACAGAGGATTTTAGGTTTTCATCCAGTATCTGCTGGTGTTTGATGGAGTCCATGGAACAATGTCTTCTGACAAGATGTCCAGGGTCTTTGGAAGAAAAACAGCCCCACAGCGTCAGAGATCCACCACCAGACTTCACAGTGGGTATGAGATCTCTGACCTTGTTCCAGTGAAAGTCCCAGTGGTGTTTGTCAAACTGTGGGAGCTTTAGCTTGTGTGTGAATGACAGCTAAGGCTTTTTTCTTTCCCTTTTTCTACTCTCCCAAAAAGCTGGTGTTGGGGTAGGCAACTTCTGTTGGTGGTAAGGGAGACTTTGTCCCCAAGATCAAAACTGACACCTCTAACATTAATCCTTGGAGAGTCTTTTGCAAGTCAAACCATTGTCCTCGCAGTGTGTGGGGGTCAGTTTGCGTGAAGCTCCTCTTACAGGCCGATTTTCAACTTCCCCAGTGTCTTTAAACACAGTCTCTTAGACGCTCTAAAACTTTTCTTCCCGTTGTGAAGAAACATCAGGGTTAATTCATCAAAGATATGTAAGCCTGTGTCGCCTCAAAAAAACAATATTGGGCTGGAAATGTGATTCAATTATCTTTAATCCCAGCATTTGTAGTGATGTCAGTAATTGTGGCATACGATAGAAATAAATATTTAAGACATTATTTGTTTTATGTTAAGATTGCGATGTCTGTGATGTCTAATGTAACTCCAGTTGAGGACATTTTTTTGAAATCATTTTCGATCTCTGGGTTTCTGCAGACTTTGATTACGCTGTAGAAACTGTCAAACATAATATCCATTTCAAAACATTTCCCCTTCTTTTTTAGTTGTTAAGTAGAATGCTGAAACGCTGTTTAGCTCGAAAAAGGTTTCTGGACTAAAACAGGACTTCAGCTGACTTTTCATCAGGATAGCAGTGAGTGCAAAGAGACTCAGTTGAAACCGATGCCCTCTTCAATACTGTAATACAAGGCTGGCGTGGGTTCGGAGGCCTTAGATGTAAGAAAAAACAAACCCTCAGCTCTCCTCAAAGCTGGAGTTCATGGGTACAGGGGGGGAATAAAAGGTCACTGCTGAGTTCAGCTCAGAGAGTATTTACTCACAATGATGGGACCACGGGTGGTCTGGCGGTAGACGTTCTGGTAGCCCAAGTAGAGGATTAGCGTGGCAGTGCAATAAAGGAACGCAAACACGCCAATGCACACAAAGAACTCTGGCGAGGAGGAGTAGTCACCCTGTAGTTGAAGCTTTTCGGGGGTACTGCTGCTATTGCATGTTGGTTTCACGTATGAATCGTATTGCAACCTGAAGGAAGGGGGTTAGAGAGAGAGAAGGCACCTTAACAGTCATTCACCTTGTGCTTGTTTTACTCTCTAGTGTTGCTTCAGAGAAAGGCCCTCACCTGGGTTACTGGTCTATCCAAGGAAGGCAAGAAAAGGAAATATAGAAGGTTTAAGGAGGATTCACCAAGATTGTGAAAGATTAAACAGAAGCGTCATTTAATATTTGTGACTGGAGATTCAGAGAGAAAAATTCACAGCGATTAAACATTTTCCTCCGGTAAATTCTTTAACTTCTAAACCAGATCAGAAAAGCAGCATCAGTGTTTCACCGAATATCAAGTTGTATCAAGTGACGCTGTGTTTATCATGACTCGTATTAATAACCACGCAAAACATTATGTCTCTCTGGCCTCCCCCATGCCTAAACTCCCCCTCCCGTACTCTTCGCACTTCCTCCTCGTGCCTGTTTATCATCTACGGGGTCCAGAGCTTTTAGCTGTGCAGGCCCTCATCTCAGGAACTCTCTCCCACAAACCATTCACGAAATTGACTTTCACCACACATTCAAATATGGTCTAAAAACCAACCTTTATAGACATGCTTATTCTGTGAGTCTGTAATCGCCGTTATTGACCCTGTAAGCTTTTATTACACATCCTTTCAGTAATGTCTTCCTTTTGTAATGGCTTTTTCTTATAATATCTGCAGGGTGACCTTGAGTGTCCTGTAAGGCACCCATTAATAAAATGTATTATATTACTATTATTAATAAGAGTTATATTCCTCTGACTGTGCTGAATGGATATGTCTTGAAATTGGAAAACATCTTAATGCATTGCAGTGTTTCTCTTAGAATTTTTTTTTAGGGCTGGTGGTCAAGAGCAGATGGAAATTCTGCATGTAATCCACCCATTTCTGGTTATTTATTTCCAACACTTTAAACAAAGAGGGCTACCTCACAGCAAGTGGGTTCCAGTTTCAAAATCACCACTGATCACATTTTTCTGTGTGGCTTCTTCACTGTCATCAACTGGCAACTCATCCATAGTTTAACCCGCCTTTTGTCCAATGTCAGCTGGGATAGACTCCAGCCCATGGAACTGGATAAGCGGTCACAGATAATGGATGAATGTGTGAATCACAAACAAACTCAATAAACTGCATATATTGCCCAGTACCACTCTTTACTTCATTAGAACAAGTATGAAATTCTTTGGTTAGCTAAGATTACTTGTATAATGAGTAGATTGAAACATTGTAGAACACTCCACTCTTGCAATCAGTAGCAGATAAATCTAATACTAGGAACCATTCCACTACTGTCAGTCTGAAAATCCTATCGAATGTTATTACCGACTGTCGGTAGCATTTTATGATATTGAAATAATGTAATCTTATCTCACAGTACTATGTTGACCAAATTCAGCAAACCATTCAAACTACAGTCACTACTTTAACGCGGTTTTCTCCTACCACTGTACAGGCCTGGCGGGCCACAAATCCAAAGAGACTCCCCGTTAGGACAAAAAAACATTTTTGAATCTGTCAAATGTCACGCCAATAATTGGCTGACATTTGCTGACTGTTCTGAGAAGCGACTCTGCCTCCTTTTGTGTTCAGTCCCGCTCAGAGATCCATATCTCCCTCGCCAACTAGTAGACAAACCCAGGATAGTCAAGGTGTTGGATGACTGACATCCAGCACAGCCAGTCAGAGAGCAGGATTAAGCAGCTACACTGTGACCTTCAGTAAGTGATAAATCAAGGTTGGTTGAGTGGTCTTGGTTAACCTCATGCTATATGGGAGGTTTTGCACTATTTTGACAATTAATCTATCAATTATTGAAATGATAAATTGACTATTCGGATGACAGATTTTTTTTCTCCTGGTTAAATAGGGTTGTATTAAAACAAATTAAAAAAATAAATCGCACAATTACTAAATGGTTCCTATTTAGCGACCAGATTTAAAATTAAATTTTAGGTTATTTAGGCAAATGCTAAAACGCAATGAATACAATAAAGATGAATACGTCTTTCCAAAAGTTTGTTTGTTGAACTGTACTTTAGTCCTCTTAGTAAAAAGATTTACAATATAATTTTTCAGAGTTCTGTGTTTCCTTTGTAGAATAACCAAATGTATGTATAATGCTTAGAATTAGAGGTGCAGCGAGTGCAATTTTCTTTACCAATCACCTATTTCCATAAAGTCTGGCCATCCAAAGTCGATTTTGGCCGTTTACAATTTTTTTAAATGCTCTTATATTCAAAGATTGCAGTGAAAGTGACCAGGTTTGTTGGCCATGCGTAATGTGCATGTACTCGGACCTGTTGAATTTAATGTACCCTCCGTCCTTAAACCAATTGTATGAAATTTAGAAGTGAAAATAAAACTTTGTCAGCCATTATATGTTATATATGCTTTGTTCAAGGACTTAAAAGGCTTGTAGCTGGCTCTGACGTTCCGCTAGCCTTAGCCGCTCTGCTTACGTTAGCTTCTAATCTTGCTCTGTTCTTTGTGTGATGTTATTTGAAATGCATAATTGAGTTCATCATGCTGAACGCTTTTGGGGTCGTTTCGCTTCTTTTGTACATACGTTTTTATACTATAAATTTCAGTATATGTACATACATAAAGCTGGCTATCTTTAGCCGCCCTGCTAACATTAGCTTCTAAACTCGGGGTGATTCAATTTGAAGTGTCTGATAAAGTTTGTTTTCGGGGTTGAAGAGATGCCTAATTTTTGTCCTCACTAGTGTTCCGAATTGCGAGCTTTGTGTTTTCTGGTTTACTTGTGAGATGTTTGGAGCCGTGGTAGCTCATGCTTGATGTGCGTGTACGGCGCATGTGTGGAACCAGCCTCAAATGACGCTGCTCGGCTCTGACGATTTCATCAAACTAGGCCTCCCGGCACCGACCAATCGGCCCCCCTACTTCAAATCTTTCTTTTAGTTTAGTTCTTCAAACACTTGTACATTTGTATCAATAGCATTGAAGGTATTTCGTATAGCTCAGTATTTTGCTCATACCAATCTCTGATGCACATTTATTAGACACATGTAAATTTGTATCTATCTCAGAGCCAATTTTTCAGTTTTTTGCACACTTTTCTTGCAAATTAGGCTTACTTAATAGAATTTCTTTGGCTGCCATAGTACTGAAATGCTCTTCCAAGTTAATGATGAGCCTTTGATCATTGTTTGAATGTAGTAACAGTTTCCAATGACTTGTCCAGCAGTTATGACGTCCTAGCTGTGGCTATTTGTTCAGTGGTGATGTTTTGTCACATCATCCACAAGTCATGCATGCATGCATGCATGCGGACGGACGGCATAGTTTACTCTTTTACCTGCTCCTGAAGGAGGTGGGTGAGCAGCCCCTCCCTTCGTGAGCAGCCCCTCCCTTCCCTTTCTGTCCACGAAGGCTACGCGCTCAGGAACCTGCATCTGCACGGCTGTATGGTTCTATGGTTCTATCCGGTTTTCAAGAAGCAGGACAAATTTTCCTAACTTTTGATCCCAAAATTATGGCTGTGAATTCAGATTTGTGGGAGTTCTGGTAAATTTTCCAAATATGACCTCTAGTTATCACCAAACAAATTTCAAGTCTATTGGGTGAAAGCTCTGCTTTTTGGTAGATCGGATGATAAATATGTATACTAAGTTGTATGTTTCTAGGTGAAAATAACTCATATTGGGAGGGTTTTTTGAAAAGTTGTAGGGGGCGCTCTAGAGCCATTTTCCACTTTTTCTGCCGCATCCCCCAAAAAAGAACCATTTCGCCAGACCGGATGAGTGTGCCTATTCTCCTGACTTTTCGGGGATGGAAAAGCCGCCAAAAAGGCAATTCATCTGCCAGAAAAAAATAGAGAAAAATAATAAGAACGCCTTGCAGTTCAATTGGGTCCTCTCGGGCTCTAATTATATAATGACGTCTTTGCTTTTAAAAACATATGGCACCTATTATAAAAGTTGAGAGAGTGCAGATTCTGCCTTTTTAGAACATGTGATGTAATTATGCCTGTCACCAGATGATGGCAGAAATGAGTACTGCTGTTATTGTACTGAAAAAGGATGGAGAAGGAGAAACAAGGGTTTGTCCTTTCCAACCTTCAACAATCTGAAAATCCTGCTCCACACATTGGCTGCAGATAAGCAGCTAAGCCTATAATGACTGGACGTTGTAATTTCATACAGTACCTGAATGGGTAGTTAAACTTAACGTGGATGCCCTGCACCTCCTTGAATTCTGGGCAGGTGAAAGTAAATTGGCTCTCTCCATAGTAACCTCCTGTGGTGGCGAAGGCGAAGATAGCAAACACCTATGGGGAAAGAGAAATATGTGAGGTCCACTAATAACAGACACTGCAGCGCACTGCAGCGCACTGCAGCGCCGACTGATCTATTGACATCGAGACTGTATCTGACAAGCTGCAAGGTGACCATGTCAGACAGATAGGCATCAAACTGACAGACCGGCATCTCACGGACTGTGTGAGACCGGGTGTCTCTAACTATCGGCCCAGTTAGAAACCACTAACTGATCATCTACAGCCACAGTGTCAAACTGAAGGGATTTTTACTTTGCATTTCCATTCTACCATGTTCTCACTTAACCTAAACTGCGTTCCGTCCATATGTACTGCAGTCATTCAGATACTAATACCTGCCTTCCGTTTCAGTTCACACTGTTTTAACAAAAATTTATTGATATTTGACAGGTTGTAAAATAAATAAAAACCAAGTAGCAGTATTACGTAGCATCTAAACATTTGCTTACATTACTTTCATATACTTATGAATAGTGGATCTGCATTGGCCCACAGAAAGTGATCTCGGCTTGAATAATGTTGGCGACGACTGCTTTAAGTCAATCGGGACTTAAATATCTACAATACATTTTCCGTTCCCATACTTATTATGGGATTATCTAACAACTGTGATTCTTGTCCACCAACGTCCAGACTAAACTATCACGGTCCTTCCTGTAGTTTTTATATCCTTTTTCCACACAGGAAACTCCCTCTCCCTATCAAAGTTGAAAGCAAAAAAGGCAAACAAAGAAATCGTAAGCAAACAAAACAAACTTTCATGTTCAACCCGTCCAGCCTACTCTTACAATTATAACACCCTTTTCTATTTATTAAATGTCATGTTATTCAATCAAAAATAAGTGATTAAAAAATATATAATCACCTAATGTAAGTGATTATGTCTACTGGATCAAACAAATAGATATTATATAAATGAAAGCTTTTATCATAATCTGATTTCATAGACATCCTAATTTGATGACATTTTTTCCTGAAGAATTATTGTTGTTCTGGGACTGTGGGCCCAAATACTTTTTGGGCTGTGCTTCTCCAATGTGGTCACGAAGATTTATTCTGTCTCAAATAATTTCCTCCAGTTCGAGTAAAATAAAACCCAAAAAAAACTACAGTAATTGTTTTTTTAATAACCAAACTCATCTCACCTGTATGGAATTAACACCAGGTCATTAGGATGAACTGATGCAGTTGGATATGAGATCTACTGACAGGATATGCAAGTCTTTAAGTGTTGTGAGGAAAAACACATAACTAATTTACTTTTTCTCCATGGAATTTTTTCAGAGTAAGAAAAAACAAAGCAAAAAAAATAACCCCCTTATCCTTTAAAAGGCAACACTGATGTCCCTTTAGTTAGTGCCCATATACGTCCATGTTTTAAGAAATAAAAATTGTATTAAGAATGATAAAAAAAAAAAGTATATTCAATATATAAATCATACCTCATCTCACTTTGGATGTCTGGTCTTCAAAAAAAACAAAAACAAAGCAAATGCAGGACATCCACACTATCGCAGGTTGCTACTATCTTTGAAAAACTGTCTCAGCCACAATAAAACTTCTGCACAGCGCTGACGATTGATTGATTTATTTTTCTACTGCACCTTCACTACATTTGAAGAAAGTCTATATTGTGCCATAGGAGCGCAAAATCCATATCTTGTCAGTTCTTCCGTTTTTTTAAATAATTTTCTTGTACAGGATGTAAGTCTGTCAAACCTATCTTAAAACTGAACACATCATACACAAAACAGTGGTGGCGGTCGCTCACTAGGACATGACAAAATGGACTTAAAGGTGCAGTTCCCTTAATTCAGTGGCATTTAGCAATGAAGTTAAGATTGTAGATTGTTATTGCACCTTAGCCCACCAGTTTTTTTTTTTTCCACAATTCAAAAATTTCTCACGACACAAAACAGTTCCCTTGGAACAACTCATTCATCTTCATCGGTATTTTTGAAGCGGATCCCTACTTCACTGTACGTTTGCCATTTTGAACTAAAAAAAGAAGTCCTCTCTACAGCCATTGTTCGGATTGGACATTCTAGGATACTGTACAAACATTACTGCCACCGTCAAAAAAGATCAGCACCCCCTGTAGATTAACAGGAGCTTTTCTAAGGTGATGTTTAAAAGACGATTCTAATTTTCAGCTGTTTATGCACTAATAAAAACAGTTATGAAAATCATTATCTGTTAATTCAAAGAAATGCCCCACACTACGTACACACTGCAGATAAATACTTTGCTGGTATTGTTACCCAGCAGGGTGCCGGCATTAACTATGGAGGAAACAGGTGATCCGCTGTGGCCATTCCAAAAGGGAACAGTCCAAAGACTGAGAAGAAATGTATACTGCCCGAGGAATAAACTCGACTGCAAGACAAAGGTAGGCAAAACAGAGGATAGTTTCAAATTGTGCACATTATACTCTATAGAAATGGTTGCCCTTATTCACAGGAGTCAGTGTCAGCAAAAACATGTCTTCTCATGGAAAGAAAACAAGCCGCTATCTTCAACTATGCTGACACAGAGCAGACACAAGCAGGAAGAATGCAATTCGGAGGGGAACCAGGACCATTTCCTCTCATCTCTAACATTAACTGACTGTGCAGAAAACATGGATGGATGGGTCAACAGAGAGTCATGGCAATGCAGCATAAGCAGTAGCCAGGACAAGTTAGGTCTAGGTGGATATTATGTCCAGTTTGCACCCGATTTTAACAAATATCTCATGTAGGTCATCAATATGGCAGGGAGGTTTGACAAATTTGAATATTAACACCCCGCACTGGCACTTTAGTCAGGATTAATGTTGTTAGCTGTAGGAATTCTAACCTTTCATGGCCGTCCCTGATGACATAACCAAGCTCTATCAAAAACAAAAAACTCACACCCTTAGTTAGCACCAGTGGGTTTTCCTGAGTTTAGAAATCACTTTTAATGATACTTGTGTAAACAGAGTACAACCCCATAAAAATCAGATCCTCACTGATGCCATTTCCTCCTATTTCTAAAAAAGCTAGAATGCCTGCTCTAAAATAGAGACACAAACAAGACAGCACAGATAGATTTACTTCAGGAGCCTTGTGTCATACAGACAACACAGATACAATTGGTAAGTGAGTAATATTCTGTTAATAGGGGAAATCATTTTATATATATGGAGTACAGATGAACCGATTTCTATTTTCTTGGCCAATCCCTGGTCTATAAAGTCTGACCGGCTGATACCGATTTTATTTATTTAAATTTATAAAATTATAATGTGTAGTTTATTTGAAGTGCTCTTATTTTGAAGGATTACAGTGGAAGTAAGGCTGGTTGGCATTTTGTAATGTTCATGTAGTCTGACCTTTTGAAATGAATGTACCTTCGACCCCATCGTGATTGCCTTTCTTAAACAATTTTTACATTTCAAAGTCATAATTTAACTTTGTAAGCCTTGTTCAGTCAAACATGTTAGCTTTGTCCAAGGACTTCAGGGCTTCTGGCTGACTTTGTGGTCCCACTAGCTTTAGCTATTTTTCCCTCACGTTGATGTGAGTGAATCAGGAAACATGGGGCAGGGTAAGAACCTGAGTGACTCCGACAAAGGTCATACTGTGATGGGTAAACAAGTGGACCAGAATATCTCCTGGTCTGAAGTCATCAGCGCTCCAGTCTTACCAAATGTGAATTTTCTGAGCGACGTTTGCAATTAAAGTCAATGCAAAGACACCAGTAGTCAGAAATTCCTTTCACGTGATGCAATAATCACCTCACTGAGATTTTTTGCATGTCATTGTGATGAGAAAGCCTATCAGTGTTGAGATTCACAAAAGCACTCTGGGGCATGGGGTTAGGAGAGTCAGGGGGCTCTTTTCTTGTTTGTGTATAACTGTCCGTCTATCTATAATTTGCAAACTGAGAATATTGCCGTTTTCCTGTTTGATTCATCAGTTTCTCTTGCAGGTATTGGTCATTGAAACAATAAATTGCTTGTAGTCAATCCAAAATGTTACTGAACCTCAAACCTAAATGTTTAACAAAGCAAAGTGAGTTTTGTTTTTCTCAGGGGATTTTATAACTGTGCACAATTATCAGGCAACTTTCAGTGTGCAGAATTATTAGGCAACTTAATTACAAAAAGAATATATTCGTTCTCATGTTGTTGTTTTTTTAGCGTAAAAGGTAACAAACAAGTAACTGAAAATGACTACATTAAAATACATTTACATGTAATGTATTTAAATAGAATTTCTAGCCTTCCAAAAGTATTCAGTGACCAATGTAGCCAACCTTCATTTCAATTACTGCCAAGAGTTTTCCATCCATGGAGTCAGTCAGTTTCTTGCTCTGTTCTCGATCAACTTTTACTGAAGCACCTACCAGAGCCTCCCAAATGTTGTCCAAAGAAGAGTATTGTCTTCCCTCACTGTAAATCTCACGTTTGAGAAGGGTCCACAAGTACTCAATGGGATTTAAATCAGGTGAGGAAGGAGGCCAGGTCATCTTTGAGGTCTTTACTGGATAACCAAGCAGTGGAGTACTTGGATGCCTATGATGGAGCATTGTCCTGCACGAAGATCATGGCTCTCTTGAAAGCTGCAGACCTCTTCCTGTACCACTGCTTGAAGACAGTATCTTTCAGGAACTGGCACTAGGTCTGGGAGTTGATTTTCAGTCCATCTTCAACACTAAAAGGTCCAACTAGCTCATCCTTAGTTATAGCAGCCCTTACAAGTACCCTTCCTCCACGCCTTGCTGGCGTCTGACTCGAAGTGGTGCCCTGTGTCCGTTAGTTGATCCAGCCACGTGCGCATCCATCTGCTCCATCAAGAGTCATCTGTCCATAAAACCTTTGAAAAATCTGCTTTAAAGTATTTCTTGGCCCAGTCTTGATGCCTTCATTTATGCGTCTTATTCAGTGGTGGTCGTGTTTCAGCCTTCTGTACCTTTGGTATGTCTCTGACCACTTGACACCTCGTACTTCTCGACATTCCAGGCAGGTTACAGTTCTGGAATATGGTGGCCCTGGAGGACAATGGGTTCCTGGTAGCTTCACGTTTAATTCTTCTCAAGTCTTTTGCAGTTCATTTGCACCTTTTCTTCTCCAAGCGTTTTTTATGACCTTTTTGACTATTTGGAATGAAATGTTTGATTGTCCGGTGGTCACGCTTCAATTGTTTGACTATTTCAAGAGTACTGCAGGCATCTGGAAGGCATTTAACAATATTAAACTTTTCGGTGTCAGTTAAAAATCTTTTCCAGCTTATTTTACCTGAGTCAATGAAGCTGCTTAATAATTATGCACACCTTTTTTTTTTAGGGTTTTAATCACTTTAGGTCACACCCTCCTTCATTATAAAAATACAATAGACCTGAAGATGATTGAATCCAACAGACATTCAAGTTTTATTGCTTGGAGTCAGACAATGTGCAGAGAAAAAATATAAGGTCAGAATACTGTCTTGCCTAATAATTGTGCACGCAGTGTATATATAAATAATCAATATATTTGTATTGATTCAAATAATAAGGATTATCGTTTTGGTCATAATTGTGAATCCCTAATACAGTGTTGTGAACTTTTTTGATCATCAACAAAGGTCTGGAAAGCTACTCCAACGCATCCTTTAAATGTTGAATGTTTAATACTTAGGGAGTACTTAAGTCTATATCTTAGAATAAATGTAATATAATATTCATAACTATGTGGATTTCAGTGTGCTTTCTAGCTTTTTATCTCCATTCAGCGGGTCCGTATGGAGGCCGCCATGTCGGTACAGACGTCTGTAGAGAGATTTTGCGTTTTTAATAGCTAGCATGTCTTGACAAATAAGAGTATCATACTTATTAGAACAAGAAAAAAGCAACGGAGCACAAGGAGCAAACATGGAGACTCGTGAGACGCTTACGCCTTCATTCCACTGGGAGAGTTGTGGTTGCGTTCCGGTGATTGCTCCGTCTTTGTACACACCGGACGCGTCTCAGAAGCGCAAGCATGCTTTTTTTTTTGCTGCTTTGTTGCTTTAGATGGGCTTTGAAGATTGAAAGCTACGGAATGGCTCTTTACGGTTTTTCGTAGTAGATAAATAGAAGAAATGCTCACCCTCCACAAACTCCACCTCTTTCCTTTCTACTGCTGTAAAAAGGATCAGTGGTGTCCTAGTTTATCTTTTGCTTCCTCACTCTCATCATCCATTGTGACTTGTTGATCATCTGACTTTCACCACTGAGTGTTTCACCACTGACTTTCTAGACTTACATAAATTGATATGTAATGTTGATGTATACGATGCGGATTATTCTATATTAATTTTGAAAGCATCCCGTCAGATTTATTTTGAGAACTGACCGGATTCTCCCTATCTTTTCTGTATTTTCACTTCCTGTCTCGTTCGATCTGCTCTGTTGAAATTGAGCAGATTTCCATAAGAAATAAGTCAGTAAAAAGTAAAAACTCCAGTACCTTGCACTTTTGAGTATCAAAAGGCCACCCACACCTCGCCACCCTCCCTGGACATCCTTCCTCCAATGAAAAGCATCTGACGAGAGCATGCGAGTCTTGGTTCCGTTGCTTGCTTTCTCTCAAGAATAATGTCCTTTGTTCATTTACACCCACACTTACTAATGCACATTCCCAAACCATCAGGACCGATTTTAACTACAACACTTTACACAATAGAACAAAGCATCGGATGAGCGCAGACTCACTAAATTCCTATAAACCACAGTAGAGTTGTACATGCAAGATAAACAACAGTATTTAACCAACTTCAAGCCAATTGAGGATCTTAAGCAATGGGGATTCATCTTTCAGGCGTCTCTGGATCGCTACACAATTTCTCAGCTTTCATCCCAGCCTTGTTACACCCACCCTGGCCAACCTCACAGCACCCCGAATAAACCCTCTGGATAGCATTGGGATTTCCATCTACGATCAAGTGTCCCACCCAGACTCCCACAGTCTGACTGATACATTCCTGACTACCACTCCTGACCAGGGAGAGAGAATAGATGGGAGATAGAAGCAGCCAGTGATAGACCACTCTTCACCCCACACAACAAACAAAACAAAAAGTTCTGCTATTACTTGCTAATGCCCTTATGTACAGACTTGTGTACAGACCAGTTCAGTTTGGCAGACAATAAAATATGAAGATCTTCCAAAGGTATTTCAGGAGAGGGAGGGAGGAAAATGTTTATCCCAGAACTGGAATACTAAGAATGTCTCAACCTGGAAGAATTCTGTATTTCTTGCCTGGACACAAAGAAGACCAAAAACAAATTTGGCGTGATCAACTGCCTGAAAGAATCAAGATCATTAAACTTTTAGCCACATGTCCACAAAAAGTGCAGCATCACTTTTCAGTAAGAGATGCAAACATCTCTAAAACAAATCTAGACATGAAGAGTATATAATATTAAATTAAGTAAATTATGCAAATGAAACTCTTGTTTGACCTAAATATACTTTGCTTGTAGGAGTGGGTATCAGTTCAGAATGATAGGAATAGCGTGCAGTCACCTTCAAATTAAGTGATTCAGATCATTCAGCTTAAATTGTATTTACTGTATAACTGTCCTTCCTACACACAAAAAAAGCAGAGCTAAAATAAACAAAGATTTGTGTCTGTTCTCTCATTTTCTATCTAAACCATTAGTTAATCTGTTTAGAGGGTTGATAATAAACCATGAGGGTGTAACATGTGAAATATAAGAAAACTTATTGGAGTTAAAGTCCACTGCACGTCAGGAGATAATGCCTGCTGTGTATTTAAATTGCCAACAGGACATGACTGCTGCACAAACCCACACCTTAAATACACACATCACTGCCTGGTGTAAGGCTGAAAGTAGTGTTAGACTGTGTTTTGCCTACAGAGCACTAAGAATATTAGCAGTCACGTAAGAGGGAGCATTCCTGAACAGTCTTTTTTTTTTGTAGTACTCAGTCCATTTAAATTACTCATTAAGAAGGTGCTAGCATATATGTAGTGATATTTAGAGTATGTTCAACTTAGCAGCAGCACGTAGTTTATTCAAGCCAACAGAATTTCAGCAGCTGGCCCTCCTCACCGCTAGAAAGATGAACCAGAACCCGCCGTTTAGGTTCCCCTTTTTGCTGCCAAAACAGTTCTACTACATGCTGTGTGTTCTGACACACTTCTGTCAGAACCAGTATTAAATGCCAGAGCAATCTGTGCTACAGTAGCTCTTCTCTGGTACCAGACAACACATTCTAGTTAGCCTTCACTCCCCTCATGCATCAATGAGCCCTGCGAACCCATAACCCCCTTGCCAGTTCACCATTTTTCCTTCTATAGTCCACTTTGGTAGGTTCTAACCACTACAGACCAGAGACACCCAACATGACGTGCAGTTCTGGAGATGCTCTGAATCAGACGTTAAAACCATTACAATTTGGCCCTTGTTAAAGTCACTTCAGATCCTTACCGATCTTTCCTGCTTCCAACATCAACTTCAAGTGAAAATGTTAATTTGTTACTCAATACATCCCATATAATGACAGCTGCCATTAAAACAAGACAATCGACGTAATTCGGATTTCTCCTGTCAATGGTTATACTGTCATGGCAGCTCAGTGCACATTTAGACTGTTCAAGTTGATCTCTTGGTCTCAATCTTGCCAAACCCACATGATTACTTAATTTAATGTGAATATTTTAAGTAACAATATGTGACACTAACTGCACTCCTGTTCTAGGTGTGACTGCTAAACAGTTTGTACAATCATTTGTACTCCTTAAACAAAGGAGTCACGATATATGGGAATTTCCTGTTAATTGGTGGAGCTTCCCGTCTCCTCCAATGACTTTAGTATGGAAAGAGTGCACCAGATGGTTGACATTCTCAGTTAGGTTTACATTTCACTTGGGAAATCAGTAGCTATTTGAATTGTAAATCCACAAGTTAATGTATAATTTAACTCAGTGACCGACGTCACAGGCCAAGAATGCAAAGTGAAAAAATCAACAAAGCGGAGACAAAAAAAGGAGTTTGTCAAAAATGTTATAAAAGTCCTTTCCCTTTTAACTTAACATTATAGCAAGGAGAGACTCTAATTGTTTTTTCATACACCGGAATCCTTGATCAATGCGAGAAATTAGTGGAACGGAAAAGTAGGAAATAAACACATCATGAGCACAAAACGACGGTTTAACCAACGGGAATTACAAAAAGGCAACGTTGGGGAATTTTTGAGAAACGTCACTTACCCATTCTAGGATACGAATAAATCCAATGGGTTCTTTCAATGGTCCCAGGTCCAGGGAAAATCCAGATGTCATTTTCTGAGGACGGTTAAAAAAAAAAGAAAAAGCATAGTCAAAGTTATATGAAGAAAGTTAGCACTAGTGTCCCAGCAGCTAACTTTACCTGTTTTTCACCTTACTGCTAACTGGCCCTGGCCTGACTAGCGACATGCTAACGCTAACGCCTTTAACCCCGTGTATTCTGTCAGCTCACCTACCTGAACAGTGTCCATTGAGATGCAAAAGAAGAAGAAAATAATTTGAATTTCACGCCTAAAAAAGGCAATCTCTCTCTAAAGTCTACTACGGAACTGTCAGCAGCGCGGTGCAACAGCAGAACAGGCGGTATTACTACTATCTGTCAATCACTAAACGGAACTGATGTACACCCACCAAAATAAAATAAATAAAGATGCTTCCGGATATGCCTTTTCAAAATAAAATTACAACTATTAATGAAGCTCAAGGATTAGCTGCTATTCAGCTCCTAATGTCTTGGTGCCAGATATCACAGTACACCCTCAGATGTCTTGTGGAGACAAAACCAAAAAAAAAGTCAAACAGCAAATCATAATTTATAATTATCTATAAGATGTGCTAAAACCTACCTCTGGGTAAAATTACATTCAAATCCAGTTAGAGTGGAAACATAACGTCCTCCTTTGGTAGAGGTAGTACAGAATAGTCCCTTAATATGCTTAATTAAATATTACTTGAATTAATCAATCTTGGTTAAACAGACGTATAACATTCTTATATGATCTATTAATTTCAAATTTATACCCTAATAGACCTTCAGAGTTTTTGGAAAGGCTGGTTGTATAATACTGTCACTAGGGCGAGTGTATTTGTCCAAAGGTTTTTTGTGCCATAATTTCTCAAACACTGGTCGAATTTAGTTGAAATTTACCTCATTTGAACCACCTCAAGGATATCTAATTTTTACTTATTTTTTACTGTTATTGTTCATATTTCACTGAATAACCAGGCTTTTTTGGGGAAAAGAACACAGCTTTTTGACCATCCTAACCATAAGTCTGATTATGTCCCAACTGGCTCATATGTATCAACACAAGGAGATCTATCTTATATAACCTATATTATTTCACTATCACTGTACATATTTTTCAAGTTACAGTTTCTGGTCCATAATGTCCCAACCATAAAGTACTTGTGTCTAAATTTTGCTCAAATGAATTAACACAAGTAAAACGTTCTTGTTGAATTACTGAGCTCCGAAAAAATAGTTAACTGTATTTATTACCTCCCCCAAGAAGGTTATGTTTTCACTCCAGTGCGCTTGTCTGTTTTTTTGTATAATAAAATAGAATAAAGTAAGCCTTTTGCAGAAGTGACGTCACATTGTTTCAAGTGTTCCTTGAATCCTTTAATGTTCCTTTGGCCGTGGAGCTGGTGGCTCAGTGGCGGAACAGGGATGCTGAAGTGGATGGCGCAGGATATAGAATAAACAATGAGAGAGACTGTTAGAATTATTGGTAGAGGCTGGCAATAAATCAGACATTTAATGAAGAGATTGTCATGAAGTTTTTTTCTCAACTTAGGGTACAATTGTGCCTTGGCGGAGGTTTGCGCATTATGCCTGCTTTTTCTAGTCTTCATTATTGAGTCAATACACGATATTGTCGAAAAGCATATTGCTGACTTCATAGAATTATTTAGGATGAGTAAATAAGGACTGTTTGAGACTATTAACTAGTCATCTTTTATTTGAGGAGTCCCAATCGTAATTGATTGTGCAGAGCAGAGGATTGGGGTTTTTCTCGTCGCTGTCGGGGACCACAGCGTAGACATTAGAACAGGTTCCACTACGTGTGATAAGAAAAAGAGAAGGTGAAGCTTTTCTTATTCTTATCTTGTTCTTGTCTGCATATCGAGAAATACCAACAGAGCAGAGCGAGACCGGAAGCGGGTCCGCCCGGCCTTGAGTTCCGATGCCAACACTCTGTCCGATATTTTGCCGATGCAAACTTAAGAATTCTAGCCCAGACTGATGATGTTTCACAGGTATACAAGTCGGAGGAAATCCGAATCATGTTAATGGCCATTGATTATAAGCACAGAAGAGTTCTCAAATTGACAATATTTCCATAAGGTTTAAAGGCGGGACATGTTGGGGAGATTCCCACTACGATGAAGGACGACACACCCTGTTGTACCGCACTCGTTTTCTATGTCAGCTATGTTTAGACGTGAGGGGTGGTGATTGGTTAGAGCTTTGTTAAAAATAACCAAGAAACCCAATCAAAGGCCGAGTAGGGCGGGCCTTGGCGTCACCATAGTGGGATTACCAAATCAAGTCTCTGCAGCCGCCATTTTGCTTTAGTCTTAATCGGCAGTTGAGCAACTACGAAGAAGTGCGAGTTCAGAGTACTCTCATTTTTATTTCTTTTAAATCTCGAAACGGGTAATTAATACTATATTCATTCTGTACAAATTATATGCGACTGTGTGTGTAAAATATATGTAAAGTAGATACCACGGTAATTACGGAAGCAGCGTCTGTCTTAGCATTGCTAACGAAAAGGTCGCAAGGGAATGTTGTGTGCGTAGGCCTCTAATGCATTTAGAGCTGAAATATTCAACTAAAAGAGCACGATTTGGCCTTCATGAACTTCATTTCAGATACTCTGATAACATTTACTTCAAAGTCAGCCTAATAAAAAGTAAATGTTTTACAAGAAACACTTATTTGTATTTTAGCCAATGCTAACATCTATACAGTAGTATCTTCCATCACTGCCGGAACCGGTTGGTATTTCGTCCGAGCTAGCTTTGGCCTAGTGTTTATTGAACAGTAAGTATATGAATGTTTTGTCTTGTCTTAGCTTAAACGTCTGTAGCAAACACGTTTGTTAAAGACAATAGCTATCGTAGCTATTATTAAGTTAATCAAAAGTTGTTCTGGTCGTTATTCAACAAGAATATTTTTTGTTGTTAATGTGAGTTATTACCTTTGTGAATCGTTTGTTTTACCCCTCCTTTTCCGCATAAGTTACAATTTTACTGTTCCCTAAAATGGTAATCACGGTAGTTGTTGATGTCGAGACTTATCATCACTGTCATAATATGTCTTTAATGTCTAGAGTAAATGAACAATCTAGTCCATGCATTTGGAAAACTTCAAATTTAGTAACAAATTATGTATTTGACACATGAAATAGATAAACATGGGTTGATAACGATGCAATATAGTGATGATAAGCTGACCTGGACGGTTCTGTTTCATCTGATTTCTCAATGAAATCATGTCTCATTGTGCGGAAATGCCAAATTTCTCCTATGTATTTGTGCACAAATCTCTGTCTCTTAATAACCTCTTTTCAGTTCCACGGGAAGTGTTTTTGATTGATTTTGTAGGTTTTATGCCATCCTCTTGGCCTTTGGGAGGATTCCTGGATATGGATAGTTCGTCCCCTTGAGCAATACATTGGTGGAAGATTTTTTTTCTCTTCAGCGTTGGTAACCAACTGCTGAAAGTCTCTAGAAGCTTGAATATCCTGCCTCTCTCCCTACTACATCTCTCAAATGGTGCCAAGTGTGCAAATTCCCTCCAAACCCAAGAAGAAGTTGAGGATTTTTGTCTTCCACCCACTATTTCACATTTGCCCCCCTTCTGCCACACCATTTAAAGCATTTTTGGATCTACTTTTTCTAGTCCAGCTGTTTATAGTCCCCTATTTCTTTCATTGATTACACAATTAATAAAAAAAATCTCAAAGGACAATTGCACCTACGACCAGTAATGTTTAGCAGTCGGGCGGAGATAAAGATTTCTCAGAGAAGGGATCTCGTATGAAGACAAGTGTGTCTGGACGAGCCACCCCTCTTTTCCTCTTATCTCATGGATCAAGTGTTCCTTCAGGACTCCATACCTCTGCGGAGACAACCCACCAGCAGTGCGCTAGAGTGAGAATACTTCTCAGCCACCTCAGGTAAAGGTAGCACAATGCTTAGATCTAAAATGGCTCCTTAGGATATTATAGTATGACTGACTTAAGACTTCACTTGTGTGAAAAACTCAAAGACCAAAAAGGCCTATCATGTCAGCTGGGACTAGCCTAGCTGACATCAGGCGAGAGGCGGGGTACACCCTGGACAGAGTCGCCAGTTCATCGCAGGGCAGACACATAGTGACATAAAACCACTCAAAGTTACACTCACTCCTATAGGCAATTTAGTGTCACCAATATCACCTGTTTTTTGACTGTGGGAGGAAGCCGGTGAGAACAGACACAGGGAGAATGCAAACTCCGCACAGAAAGGCCGGCAGACGTGGATTTGAACCTGGTACCTTCTTGCTGTGAGGCATTAGTGCTAACCATTACACCACCGTGCTGCCCAAAATCTAATTATTTTTCCCGATTATTTTTTTAACTTAAAGCTTCGAAGTTCGATTAATGCCAGGCTTTGATGTCAGGGGTTTGCGCAGATTTGATCACAGTTCACCACTCCATTAAAGTAGAAAACAGGACTGAGGAGTTGGTTGGTACCCTTGTGTGGTTAGAGGCATTTATAGATTCAGCTGCACATGCCTCACAGATTGCCCTGTTAATATCACACATGTTTAACATTCAGAAACGTGGATGATAACATCAAACCTTCTCAGATGGACAACAGCAGTCAATGCAAAAGACATTCTTGATCAGCTGGTAATTTTTGCCAATTAACAAACATTTAATGTGTATGCATTAAATGTTTAATGCATACACATTAAACTTTGTGTTGCAGTGTTTAATATGAAAGCTAAATCGGGCGTATTTTGTATTGCTTTTCTCTCTCTGTTGCTGTGACACTGAAATGTCTCCTCAAGGGTATCAATAAAGTCCTGCATATGATTTTAAAACTCCAGGAATATGATCTTGGTTTATAATTGAAATTGAATATTATATTTTGTATGAAAAATAAGCCACAAGTAGACTTCCTCGTACTATAGTGTTAGAAGTGCAACCTTGTTAGGAAATATGTAGTGATTTGATGAAATCTGAGTTCACTTGAGGTTGAATTGCTTTACACTGTGTTTTCAGGAAGAGTCCTGTGGCCCTGAAGAGAATCAACTGCTGTGTTAAAAGATCGTATCCAAATCACCTCGGTCACTCAAGCATTACTATGAGCAACCATGGAGATGACTGCTACTTCTATTACTATTCCACCTGCACTAAAGTAAGGACAGCTCAAAGGTCGCAAATTTGCTTAATTGTGTTACCAGTAGGAAAATTCTTGGTGGGCAGGAGTTAGAGTTTTAACATTTTTCTTTATTGTGCAGGGAGACAGCTGCCCCTTCAGACACTGTGAAGCAGCTAAGGGTAATGAGACCGTCTGTAATCTCTGGCAGGAAGGATGCTGCTTCCGCACCGTTTGCAAGTTTCGCCACATGGAAATAACAGTAAGCAAACCTTTTACCTTTATTTTAAAGTGAAAAAAGTTTAAATATATCTCCCTTCAAGCTTTGCCCAATTGAGGCTGTTTGTGTCTTGATTGGCCATTATTGAAGGGTAAATAAAGTCTCCCCGCAATCCTGGGCTAGGAGCTCCGCTCCTGCCTCTGGACTTGCGGGGAGGAACACTTTTTAATTTTTTTTAATTCAACCTTTTACTTACCAGAAATGTGTCATTGCTATTAAATGTCTTTTTCAAGATAGTCCTGGCCAAAAAAAAGGAAGCAGCGCGCAGAAGTAGAAACATACAGAATACATATATACAGATAACAATTAACAACGGATTTACAAAGGAGTTAAAAACGTCATATTTTGTGATCGAAGACATCTATATCAGTCAAAACATCTACAGCCAGATGTATCTTCATTAAAGTCCTGAAAGGTCCAATGTGTAAAATGAATGACATCTAGTGGTAAGCATTCAGATTGCCGCCTAAATTACACATCAGTGCAGAGAGATAAACCAGTAAACATAAACTTAGATTGAAAAAAATTGTAATGCACCAATACTGGACAGGGCTGAAGCTGTAACTTCAAAAGTTTGCCCTTCATGGGAGTCAATGTTGTGGAGCTTCTCCTAGCTGTAGGAACAATAGAAAGAAGAAATGTGTGCTTTTTGCAGCAACTACTAAATTAAATAAGTGCTATATGACAGTTACTATAAAACCCTGTAGTACTTTCTGTTAAATCCTAAGGTGCTGAGAGTATTTGCTTGACTAGAAAAACCTACCAAAATAAACCAAGAATTCCTATTCAACTATTAGGTTAACGACAATCATGATCTTGGCAAGGATAGAAGACCTGGAGTGTGTCTTTCTTTTCAGTTTACTCAACATTGCAAACGAATTAGTAAAATCAATAACCTTGTAAGTGTATAGAAATAAATGTCTGATCAAAAATGTATGCCTGGAAAAATCCTGAAGTGATATCGAACAATTTCGTCCTTCCTACATGTTGATTTTGTCTTTCATTAAAACAGAAAAAACGAAAGGAGATATCTTGCTATTGGGAGAGACAGGCAGCTGGCTGTCAAAAGCCACACTGTGCTTTCTTCCATGAAAAACCCCGCTTTGTTGATGGTCTCTTTGTCCCACCCGACAAAGGTGAGTTCGTCCTATTAATGCAAACACTAGAATAAAATCTTCATACGAGAAAAGTTGACACCTGTTTTGATACGTCTCTCCCAGGTCCAACCAAAAATGTGGAACAGCCACTAGAGGAACCTTCTCCCCCACCAGCGGCCCCTCTTCCCACTGCAGCCAACCCCCAGCTCCGAGGTGTCAAGGCAGAGGCTCAGGAGTTGGTACCGAGCCCCACCCATCCACCAGTGGTGATCAATCCTGCAGATGATGACGAAGATGAGGATGGTGAGTGTCATCAAATGGATTTTTTTTATTTTGAGAAACAATGTGTCTTCCTGTCTTTTCTACTCACGTCTTTCTGCTTCCAGACCAGTTCTCAGAGGGAGAGGATGGCAAGGCTGGACACTCTCCGAGGAAACTACCTAAATCAGGTGAGAATGTCGCCAGAGACTACCCATAATTATATCCCTGAAAACCCTGGGATATTATGGACTCGTCATCGCCACTGTGTCCGCAGATCCTTCACATTAATGCTATAACTCAAAAACTATTTCATGGATCATTTTTAAATTGTATTCCTCCATAGACCTCACTGCGAGGAAGAACGGGATTGATTTTGGGAAAGGTCTGTTGTGTATTTTTGACACTAGGGTGAGCTTTATTACCAAAAGTTTTAGTGCCATAATTTCTGAACAGATTGTCCGGTTTAGTCTAAATTTTGTGTATATGAGTCAAGGAAACCTATCCATATATCAAATTTGACTAATAGTTGATATTTTACTCACTGGGGGGTGACCTTTTCTGAAAAATAAATTTCTGAAAATAATTTCACATTTAATTTGAGGAGTTCAATCAGGGGGATTGCTTGTAGAACACAGTGGATTGGGGAATTTTCGGGAATATTCATTCACTGTTGAGGACAACAGCGTAGGATAAGGTCATTTGTGACCAAAGCTATATACTACCCTCATATTTTGTATTTATAAGGTGATGCTGTTTCTTGACAGATAACTCACTAAACTTTGGTGTAAGCACCCTGGAGGAGATCCGGCTGAGGAAGGCCCTGAAGGCAAGCATGAAGAGAGCTGGTTACCCTCTCCAGAATTCCGACACTTCGGCTAACAGAGAGAAAGAAAACATCCAGTCGTTATTTCGTCCAGCAATGAACGAGTCAGGAAATGGTAGGTAGCAGGAATTTGAGACAATTTAGTCTTAAAAATGAGATTTAGACATTGTTACCTAATGAATTAGCTTGCAAATGGTTCAATGATTAAATATGTGACTAGTTTAAAGAAGTGTCTGATAATTTAATAAAAATACATAGGTGTTTCATTCTTGCTAGTTAGCATGACTACTCTTGACTAGAAAAAGCACTTATAGAGCGCAGAACTTCGCCAAGGCACAACAATACCATAGCCCACAGTTCAGCCCCCAAAGAAGGATCAAGGGAACAAAGGTAGCAATAGCCACATTGTGACTAGATATCAAAATGGCTTTTTAAAAAGAAAGAATTTTATTGATTTGAAAACTGTGAAACACTTAACGTCACCAAAATGTTACGTTTAATCTCTAGGTTCTAGGTTATGGCAAAATATACCCCTGGTTAGAATTTCATGCAAGTATCTCCTGTAGTTTTTCCTAATCCTGCTCACAAACAAATAGGACAAACGCACCGGACTGAAAACATAACCTCCTTGACATAGTAGCACCATATTGTTTGGACAAATCAATGACTTGAATTTAATAATGAGGAAGAGTAATTGGCCTTCACTAATGGTTTTAGGCCTAATGCAACTAAATAAACAGTGGTCAGCCATAACTTCATAACAACTGGCAGGTGAAGTCAGAATAATATTTATTTCATCACAATGACATACATAGTGGATTCGATATATTTGGCAGCAAGTGAACAATTTGTCCTGAAGTTAATGCTGGTAGCAGGAAAAATGATTTAGCGTAAGGAACTGGGGAACATTGAGAAAAAAAGCCAAATTGTGAAAGCTGGACTGGGTCTGAACAACTCCAGAACTGCAGAACTGGTCGGCTGTTCCTGGTGTGTAGTAGTGAGAGCCAATCAAAAAAAGACCAAGGGAGTACAACTGGTAAACTGCTGACTGGGTCATGATTGCCCAATTCTCATGGATTTATGCTTGTGGTTAGGCAATAGGACACAATGCATCAGTAAGCTGGGTTGATGGCACAAAGGGGACTACACAATAATAGGAAGGAGGTTTTAATGTTATGGCTGACAATTGGAGTGCTCAAATTTGAAGTAGTAGTTTGTCTCTCATCCCATAATAAATTGATACGCAGAGTATTGATCTTAAGATACCTAAATTTTCCCCACTTGAAAACTATGAGTTAGTCAACATAATATAATAAGATTAAAATCATTTGTAAGTAAAGAGAAGTAAAATCTTAAGGTTCCTCCTTTAACACCTCTCCCACCCCCTTTTTTTCCTTCTTTTTTTTTTAACTTAGGCCCGCATGTCTTTGAAGAAACTATAAGACAAAGAGGCAATATGGCTGAAAGGCTTGGAAATAAAACGCCCAACACTGGTAAATTAACTCTCTCTTTCCACCTCATGTGAATTTTGTTCCAGTGATGATGTTGATAATCTTTAGGGTACGGATTACAAGAGGAGTTCATGATTTGTCTTTGCTGCAGATATGAAATATCTTGAGGGTGTCCCCCAGAAGAGAAGTCTTGCTGAGCGTCTGGGTAGGGTTGTAGAGGAAGACGAGCCCCCTAAGAAAGGTCAGCATTTATCTTGTGACTCAAACAGGTTTTGTTGTGATTTAGCTTGTTGGTCTCAGTCTAAAATTAATGATGTCCAATTTTATTTCTTCTGCAGCTTCGAAGCCCATCAAGGAAAGACTTGATTTGTCTGTTAGGTCTGAAGCCACGCAACCAGGTGAGAAATCTGAAGAATATTCAATGAAAAATTTCTTTCCTCTGCAACGATGTGTCTTGTGCCCACTGATTTAAGTGTTGTTTCTCAACAGCTAAGACCAACACAGAATCAAGGAAAGCTCCCGAGCAGATCCGCATCAAAACCCTGGCTGAGATCAAACTGGAGAAGGCGGCGAAGTCTGAGTTTCCTTTAAAAGATGGGCCTTCAGTTGCGGCACCAGAAAGCAACAATACTAAGCTCACCAAAGTTGTCAAGCGAGCCATCACTTTAAAAGGCCACCCTATTAACCAGGTCAAAACTTTCTCTGAGATCTTTCGTGCAAAGAGAAAAACACCTGAGGAGGATCATGCAAAGCACATGGTGGACGAAACTCCAGGGAAGAGTCAGGAGGAGTTTGACACTGTTGTGCCTGGACTGGAGGCCACTAACCTGGGGGAAGTTAAGGTTAAGACATTGGAGGAGATCCGCAGGGAAAAGGCAGTAAGGATTCAGAATAAACAGTCCCTGGAAGATGAAAGCAAGAAGAGCTCTGATTCTGAGGAGAACATTGCTAAGAAGTCTCGCCTGCTGCGCATCAAGAAACCTGCTTCCCAACGTAAGATTTCCAATATGACTCTTAAATTTTTTGTGTTTTCAGAAAGAATGTGTGCAGACTGCTTTTGTGAATGCGTTTCTGATCAAAGTGCATAATGAGTTTCTTAATTGTCATATTTTAAAAATGTTTAATATGATTTTCTTTTCTTTATCTTCAGCAGTAGAAAAAAAAGATGATATGACGGAGATGCCCCCAAAGGCTGCTCCTCCTGAGGTATAGTCTCTTTACCATCATGGTCATGGTTGTTTTTTGTTCTGCTGACCCATGGGTGATGGTTATTTTCCTGTGTCTTTCTAGGTCAGTGTTGCCAGTAGTAACAACGTGAAGGTGAAAACCTTTGAGGAGATCATGCGGGAGAAACAACTTCGCAAGCAGGAAATGGAGGAGAGGGCCAAAGGCTCAGCTGAAGCTGTCTTGAAACAGACTGCTGAAGGAACCCTAAAAAGAAAAATTCCTGCTGAAGTCAGTCTTACACCACCGTCATCACCTTCCTCAACCAGTCTGGCCTCTGACATTACCCCCCCCAAACAGGACTCTCCTGTACGTAAGCGGATCTCTCTCAAATTCAAGGCTGGTTCACCTTTGAACAGTAGCGCTTCTGACATCAAAGGTGCTTCCGTTACCTCTACGAAGCAGAGCTCTTCTTCTTCAGAGTCCAGATCACAAAGCCCCAGCCTCTCGGGTCAAGTCCCTGACAAAAACACAAGGAACTCTGGAAGCACAGTGCCGTCAGCCAAGCAGGCCAGAGCACCACTTCAGGGTCCTGCTGTAGAGGCTCCAGCTGATAATATGCCAAATAATCAAGAGAAATCCCAACAACACACTGAAAAAACCAAAGGTAACACTCCCTTTTACTTAATTAGGGTGAGGGCAGTCGGAGAAACCTGGAGGTTTTGTCGGATTTTACACCTAACTGGTTTGGAGGAAAAACCTCTCTATAATTGTGTCTTTTCACGTTCTCTTCCCTTTCAGTGAGGCCCAAGCTGAACGTGAAGCCGTCTGTCATGAAGCCTTCGGTGCGTGTGAAACCAGGCCAGAAGAGGAGGGGGGCGGGGAAATCTGCTGTCGCTGCCGTGAAACCTCTGAACAGTACCTCCAACGTGCGAGAGGAGCCTCAGCATGAGAAAGCACGCCGTGACGGGCAGGTGGGTCAAGTCACCTCATATTTCCTCTCTCAGCTATCAAGACCTTTTCTTGTCTCAATAAGTCATGTGGCATAATTTGTATATTTTATTAACATATATTTAAAAATTAAAATTCTATGTTAGTGTTTATATTTTCCTAATTTTCTAAAGCTTTCACAGCAAATATTTTGGACCACTTTTTATGTGTATTTGTCATGTGTGTTTTCTAACTTTAATCTAAATGTCTGAGCACATTGATAGTTTGGGTGTAATAGTGTAACACAGGCCCCGCTAAATTCAGCCCTGCTAAATGTGGTAGATCGTAGTGCTGTGAATGACATGCAGTCACTTCCATTGTCAGGGGTTCCTGACGTCTGGTGCAGAGGCTAAGCAGAGCTCTGCGGTTCCTCTTGGTCCCAGCACCTCGTTGGACACCAGCCCACTGAGAGAGGAGCTCCAGACGGTGCCCTCCTTCAAACAGACTGTGAGCCAAGACACAAAGCCGACTGTTGACGTTGCTGCTGCAAGAGAGGACAGTACAGTTCCCCAAAGGTAAAGATACAAATTCAGAGTGAAACACTAGGGCCATGTAAATGTCAGCTTCATTAGGGTAAAAAAGATCGATTTAAAAGTGATATACCACTTAACAACACTAACCCTGACTAAAGACGAGTGAACATTTTATCAAGAGCATCTTTGTTATAAAATAAAGTACCGTCTTAGTCTGAAAAAAATCCATTTACATCTTATCTCAAGATGTGGGTCATTATATAACTAGAAGTTTAGATACAGCATGTTAATGCAGCCCTTGAGCAAAGAAAATTATTGATCAATTTTCAAGTCATGAAAAATGAGAGAAAAAGTAAAATGTCCTGGAAAATTGTTTCTCCTACCTCTGTTTTTCTGTGCCTTTGATAGTGAGCGCAAACGGTTTAGAAGGTTTACACATGGTTAGTTTGTTCTCACCCCGTCATCAGTGGGCAACATTGACGCACAACGCTTCTCTGCCTGTAGCCGGCGCAGCATTCCTAGCCTTTATAGCAGCGGCCCAAGTGGCACTATTTGTCGTCATACAGGGGGCGCAAAAACATCTCCGTTACACTGTAGCAGCTAGAGCTTCATTAAAAATGACCTGCAAAATGATTTCAAGACAGAAGTGGGAACTTTATTTGTAATTTAACAGTCCACAGTTGAATAACGTACTGAAATAATCTACATTGAAATTTCAATTCTTTCCAGTTAAATACTCCATACAAGTTGGCAGTTAACATATGTAAACCCATTTTAACAAAGTAATACAATCCATTAATAAAACAAGGCCGTTGATGAGGCTCCGCAGAGCCTGGCATGTCCGGCTGTGTGTGTGATTTGGTGAAACCACCGTACTCTGATTTTGCAACAGGGCTGCTGGCTTCCTCCTTATAAGGAAGGTGGGGACCAGCAGTTTTTGGGCATTTCAAATTGAGCTGATCTTCCTGGCTTAATTGACACAATACACCTAACACACCACGTGCCCTCGAGTGGTTTTGCTGGTGAAACTATGTTTATTTTAACATGGTTGACTCTATGCGAAAATGTTGTGTTGTGGGGTTTTGAACTACTCAGCCAAGTTATTTTGATGTTTTTTTCCATATATGACAAGTAAGCAGTGTTTTAGAATGGTAAATAAATAACAAAACTGTCTACTTTTCAGCCCAGTTATGAAGACGCCCACTCAGCCCAGGTCACGGCGAACCAGTGTTGCTGCCTCCACCTCCACTGTGGATGTCTTTGAGGAGCTCATCAATGAATTCACAAACGAACATCTGCAGGATGAAGATGTGGATCCGGAGATCGGAGAGGATGATCTGCTTCAGGAACTTTCAGAGATGATTGACAGCTGAGGGCTCCATCTAGGAAAATCATCAGCCCACCCCCAGCTCGCCACCTAAAACCTTTTGCGCTAAAACCAGCAATCACTGTGGAGATTTTAAAAAGACAATTCTTTTTCTTGAACTTATACAAGGTTGAAGTTCATATGTTATTTTTAACATTTCAGACATCAATTCATTTACGCCCTCATCACGTGATTATCTGATGAACTATTCTACAGGGTTTTTTTGTTTGCTTTTTTTGTTTATATTTCGGAGGAGTAATATGTGTACTGTGTACGCAAGGAAAGCATTATTTGAATAGTGAGCTAATTAATACTACTGTTTTTACAGTATCCTGTCCCCTTAGTCTGTATAATCAATTCAACCATCAGATAGGTTCCGTATCTGGTCTGTCCTGCCCGCAGCTGTCTTTTATTGGTTTTTATCATCTGTAATTGTCACATTTAGTTTTAATAATTTCTTTTATACAGTGGGCAACCTTTGGAGCAATTACTCTGGGAATAAGTCCTGTCCTACCCGTTAATGAACACCTCAGCAACAGTTCCTCCTGTGTTTGTCATTTGAAGGAGATAGACTATCACTGTACTACAGTAGAATGCCGTCTTTCTTTTCTTCAGTCTTATATGTGTTTGCTCCTTCCTGACGATTTTCCACATAATTACTGTTCAAAGTCAAATGTACAGGTTACTGTGTAAATAAAAAAGGGAAGTTATTTATTCATGTACATTAGAATACTCTTTGCAAAGTTCTGGGACCAATGGCAGGTGTTGTGTAAAATAAATGTAGAATTGGTTGTTTGAAAAATACATTAGAGTATGATTATTAAATTTCACTCCAGTATGTAAATTACTTTAAATGGGTAAAACATGGATGATCACATGACCCTGACCTCATTGACAGAGGTTACCACGAATCAAGTAAGACACATGTAGCCCACAGATAGACATGGAGGCACAAAGGCTTTTCAGGCCTCAAGCTTTTATAAAGAGTTCATGGCTCCACTGTTTCAAAGCAAACAGCTAACCCACAGAACATTAGATCACTGTATATTTTTGGTTACATACACCTGTAAACAGCTACAACCACCTGCCTGATAATTCTCAATGTCCCACTTTTGCTGCTATAGCTCTTTTAACATCAATCACAAAATGGAGGGGGATGCAGTTCCGAGGGAACTGCATTTTTTTTGTTAGGCAGTTCTACCATTACCGATGAGGCTGTATTTATGAATTATGACCCCAAAATATGGAATGCCATGCCTTTGTTGATCACACTCAACCATCGTGGACAATTTACAAACAACAAATATCACCCGCAGAGCTCAAAAAATCGAGGGTCGAAACCGACCTTTGAACCTGCTTTGTTTCCTCTCTCATTTTCATCGTCTTCAGTACATCTTATTCTCTGCTCCATATGTCTCGACTTCAAGGGGGCATTTCTCCATTTATTGCCAGCCTCTATATCCACTGACAACTCTCAAATACCCTCTAGCTGCTAGCCTCTTATACCTTCCACTTCAGAGTTTCTGTTCAGCCCCAGGGGAACATCAAAGGAAAAAAGACATCAATAATAGACACAGTTCAAGAGACTGCCATGCCACTTTGGACTATACTCCGAAACCAGATCGCTCAACAAAAAGAATTTAATCTTTAGGTGTTGCGAGGCATGTAAAGTCACCAAAATTGAATCCTCTCTAGGATATTCCAAAATCTATTCTTGCGTATATTAAATTGAAATTAGATATTTTCTCGTGGGCTGGATATAATTGCTGTTCCGGCCGGATGTGGCCTCGAGTTTGCCACGTGTGCTCGAGGAGTTGCCACAGTTTCCATTTTGCCAAATCTGGTTTGTGTTTCCGAATACTGATTTAGAATTGGTTTTATGTCAGATGCCCTTTTAGACAATAACCCTTCCATTTACCTGGGCTTGGGACTGGCACCAGAAATATAATCCTAAAAATTCCCAAAGTACAGTAATAAGTGGTTCCTTCTGCACTAAACCCACCCATTTTTTCCCCCTGAGTTTCAATTGTGTGAAGCAGGAAAAATGGTCAAGCGTCAGGATCTGAAAGAATTAGAGAAGGGTCCAAATTATGTTGGCTAGAGGACTGGGTCCGAACATCTCCAGAACTGCAGGTCTTGTTAGGTGTTCCTGGTCTGCAGTGGTTGGTAGCTACTTAACTGGTCTAAAGAAGATAAACTGGTCCCCTGTACAGAACTTGTGCTCACCTGGGACACAAGTTCTACATGAATCTACAACTACATCTACATGAATCTACATGCGATTGTGTAGATGTTTCTTTTACACGTTCCTTCTTCATATTGTCAGGTTACAGCTTGTTTGGCTAACCGTTCATTGTTGTTATTTCTGCTGGGTGTGCTCCTGGCCTCAGGGAGGGTGGGGTGAGGTGGGGGTGGCGGGTAATGCTCGTGTATAAAAAAAGCACATAATAAAGTTAGGAAATAAAAGAAAAGGGGGAGAAAAACACAGTATTTGATAGTTGGCCTTCCATTTCTGCCCACACTAGATCAGTTTTCTCGGCCAGGAGCAAAGTGTGAGTCGTCTCACCCAGCAAGAAATGTGAGTATTATTTTCTGATCGTCACCTGTTGCTGCCACTTAAACAGGGCTCTCTCTTGGTCGCATGAAAACGCTGAGGCATGCAGAGATCATTGAATCTCAGTGGCTTTAGCTGAGAGACTAGAGCTAAAAAGGTTCTGCTTTGGATCACATGTATGAGCGGTGTGGACTGGTTTCACAAAACAGATGGATGGAGTGTATTCAGCATGTTACACTAGTTGCTGCAGACGCTTTTCAGGTAGATTTTATGGCAACAGTAGAATAAATAAGATAATGATAATAATATATTACATTTAACGGTGTATTAAAATCAGATTTTGTGACAGCTCTGGTATGTGCCGTTCCCTCAGTGACACTAAAACCCGGTCCAGCGTTGAGAATATACTGGAGGAAAGGTGAAGACTGGGGTTAAGGCTATTCTTATCACATAACACACAGGTTTATACATTTTAATGTAACGCCGCAGTCTATAATGTTAGTTATTGCTGCATGTGACGTATAAAATGTGTTATAAGTCGTTTATTACATTAGTGACACATACTCTTTATTATTATCACACGTGCAAAGGTATTAACATACAGTCTGTGAACTTTGACCTGTTCACCTGGCATTTATTGCCCCTCTCGGATGTCACAGTCCCCGACGGATCCCTTTAAGTCGTTTAACCTTTGGAATGGCTTGGACGGGTAACATCAACGACGAACCGACACAGAAGGAAAGGCGAGCCCAGACTATATACACTGAGGTAACGAGACAATGAGACACAGCTGGAGGGTAGACACAGGTGAACATAACAAAAATGAGACAGAAAAAGACAGACACAGAGAGGAAGAAGGAGCAAAAGTGAAACGCACACAGACGGGAGGGACGAGAAACAAAAGACAAACTGAAGAAAGGGAATATAACGTTAAACTGTTCCAAGAAACCAGGACAGGAAGTGTAAAGCTAATCAAAAGGAAAAGGAGCAAGACTTTCAAAGTAAAAACAGGAAACAGAGCAGGATGATGAAAATGATCCTTCAAAATAAAGCTTAATTGGCTGAACTTGTAAGTGTGGCAACTTGGCACTCTCTTGGCGATTATCTTTAACGCCATAATTCCTTCACCCGTGGAATGAATGCTCTCAATTCTGGTCACTAAAATCTCTCTCAGAGTTAAAGATAGTAATAATAATTATTATTACTACATTTTATCTATGGGAGACTTTCAGGACACTTAAGGTCACCTTACAGATACACAATAAAAAACAAGACAATAAATATCAAGACGTTACTGAAAGGATATGCAATAGAAGTTAAAGATATTGCACAAATCTCCATGTAACTCTTAACTATGTACTTTCAGATGATTTATATTTAACTTTTCTTCTTCTCTAAATTTATGCAGAAGACATGTTGACATTCCAGGTTTATTAAAAGTTAATTTAAGTTTAGAAGCTAATTAAATATGCTTTTTTTCTTCTTTTTTTTTTGCATATGTTCATGGAACTGGTATTTATTTTTTTCTGTATACAGGTGCATCTCAATAAATTAGAATACCGTGGAAAAGTTAATTTATTTCAGTTATTCAAGGCAAAAAATTAAAGTCATATATATTTTACATTAATTACACAGAAAGTGAAATATTTCAAGCCTTTATTTGTGTTAATTTTGACCACTATGGCTTACAGCTCATGAAAACACAAAATTCAGTATCTCAGAAAATCTGAATATTAAATAAAAACAGTAAAAAAAAGGATTTTAAATACAGAAATGTCAGCCTTCTGAAAAGTATGTTCTTGTATATTCACTCAGAACTTGGTTTGGGCTCCTTTTGCATAAAATACTGCATCAATGCGGGGTGGCATGGTAATCCCATAGTCATTAAACCAGGTATTGGTACTTTTGGCAGTGTGGACAGGTGCCATCCTCTGGTAGACGACTGCGTTGACTTTGGACTTGATAACACATATTGGACCAACACCAGAAGATGACATGGCTCCCCAAATCATCACTGACAGTGGAAACTCCACACTGGACATCAATTGCCTGGATTCTGGGCCTCACCACTCTTCCTCCATACTCTGGGACCTTGATTTCCAAATGAATTGCAAAATTTACTTTCATCTGAAAAGAGGACTTTGGACAACTGAGCAACAGACCAATTCTTTTTCTCCTTAGCCCAGGTAGGAACGCTTCTGACGTTGTCTCTCGTCAGGAGTGGCTTGACACGAGGACATTTTGAAGCACTTAATGGAGATGCTTTTTTTACTGGTCTTATGTAATATTGTAATTTTCTGAGATATTGAATTTGGGGTTTTCATGAGCTGTAAGCCATAATCATCAAGATTAAAACAAATAAAGGCTTGAAATATTTCACTTTGTCTATAATTAATTCACAATATATACGAGTTTCACTTTTTAAATTGAATTACTGCTTTTTAAATTATTATTGCTGCTGCTCTTCTTCTAAGCAGAGAGAAAATCAGAGTCCAGTTCATTACAGTAGTCCGTGTTTTTATGTTTTTATTCTGACTCGAAGATGGAAGATTCTATATTTAAGCCAACCAAGGACAATCCATTCGTTATTCTATTTTAAAATGAACCTATAGTTATGTCTCATTTAAAAAAAAAAGTTTTCCGTATATAATGGAAAATATTTTGAAAATTTCTAGTCTTTTCTTTTTTTTTTAAATGGGGTGAACTTATGATTTTGTCTTCCACTGTATGAATTGTAGAATTGCGATGACAAATTAAGAACGCACGAAGGTGCAGAACAAATGCCTTCTTTCTTTGAGACGACACACATTTAAAGCTCTTCTTTTTGTCAAATATGGACCTTACCTATATGTGTGTGTAGAATTCTGATATGAGATATGAAACTGAACCAGTAGTTGGGAGTGCAAGCTGGCAATGAGATGGTGAATTTAAGCCCCTCTATTGGGTTCATATTTTTGACTCTGAACGGGTCAGAACCTCACCTGCCACCAACCTCAACGCCCCTTACTGGTTTGTTGGGCGTCAACCCAAAACATTTAATCACAATCTGAGCATCCGAAAAAGGGAGCACAAACCAAACTTCAGTGCAAGTTGACTAATCTCAGTTACAGACATTTATTTTGCGCAGACATTTAATATGGGCCCTTATGATCGGCATCCCATTGGGTCTTTGTCCTCTTTATATATCACTACTATTGATGTGTCATTCCAAGAGGAGACAATACTTCCAGATTCTAGTGTGTAATGATAAGCTTTTAATGTAAGGAAGATATTATATCTTTAAAGGTCTAGAGGAATTCATTAACATAGCCATCAGGGCCTGGACTTTGTAATTATTTTTCAATTTTGTATCTCCCGCTCCTTTATGGGTTCGTCTAATCCTTTTATCCTCCAATGTGATAGTACGGGTAGTTTTAATGTTTTTCAATCAGTGTCATAGCTGTTCGCCATGTAAGCAAATATCGTTGTTTTGGTAGAGGGACTCATACCAAAACAACGTGATTCTGCGATCTCATTTGGCTTTGTAAGGAATGTGGGTGGTCGCTTAAGTAGTTAACTTTTGTTCAATGTTTGAGTATCGCTGTTTCAATTGCTCGCCTGAATGCCAAGCGTTGCGTCTGGAGGAAACCAGGTACCCCTCATCACCTGGCCAGTACCATCCCTACAGTGAAACAGGGTGGTGGCAGCATCGTGCTGGGGGGATGTTTTTTGGCAGCAGGAACTGGGCGACTAGTCAGGATCAGTAAAGATGAATGCAGCAATGTACAGAGACAACCTTGATGAAAACCTGTGTGCAGAGCGCTCTGGACCTCAGACTGGGTCGAAGGATGGAGACCCTAAGCACACAGCCAGGAAAACAAAGGAGTGTCTAGGGGACAACTCTGAGAATGTCCTTGAGTGGCCCAGCCAGAGCCCAGACTTGAACCTGCATGAACATCTCTTGTAGCATCATACTCACAAAGACTTGAAGCTGTAATTGTTGCGAAAAAGTACTTCAACAAAATATTGGGCAAAGGCTGTGAATACTTATGTACTTGTTATATTTTCGTTCTTTATTTTTAATACATTTGCAAACATTTACAAAAGAAACTGTTTTTCACTTTGTCATATATATATATATATATATATATATATATATATACACATACATACATACATATACATACATACATAAAGCCATCTTAAAAATTGGTAAATGTTCATATTAATTCATGCAACTCCTACTTTATTCCTTATTAGGTTGGCCCTATGATGGACTGGCTTCCAGTTCTTTATTGAAGTTTAGTATTACAGAAATGCTAACATAACACATGTTTTAATCCGGCTGAAAACAGGAACCACTACTGACTTAGTTACCGTTTTCCCCCCGGCTGATGACTGGAGGGAAGACAGTCTTCCAGTTTTACTTTCTAAAGCCTGAGATTGGGTGGTTTTTGTGGTTTTTGTGGTACATTGTTGCACTGCACAAAGTTCAGAGCGTGCAGAAACGATTTAGCGATCAGATCGGAGAAAAAACTGACAGTCCGGATTCTGATTGTTGGCTGGTTTTGAGCGACAGTTTAGACAGAGTTGAGCAGGCACAGATCGGAGATGTTGAGGGCCTGAGAGAGAAACGCTGAGCCAGTGTGAGGTGTGAGCCGACACACAGAAGAGATCTTAAACCCAAGGACTAAAACTGATAATAGCAAACACAGATAACATGTGTTATCGGAAGAAAAAAAGGTCAACAAGTCATTCGTGCTGCTTTCGTACACAGCACACATGGAATAAAATGAGTGCTTGAGTAACCAACAATTAAACGTTTATTGTTTAAGCTCAGTATCCTAGAGAATACTGTGTATTTTCATTTATTTATATTGATGATATTGTGTCTTTTGTCCATGGTTATAATATAGAGACTTATGTTGATAAACCTCACTGAGGCACTGTTTTTTTCTTTCAATTTCTTTGGTGCACGTATTAATTCACATCTTAGACACTCTAGATTTACAATAAAATAACAAATTGTTTGGTCAAGCCTGTTTTTAAGCAGTAAAAAAAAGTCAGAATACTCAAATCATTTCACAAGGAAATTTTGCATCAATTTTCAATTAGATTGACTCAACTTTTTGTTACGAACTCCTGTGGGTTTTTGCTCGGACCCAAATGCAGACGCATACGACGTAGAGCAGGTGCAAAAATATTTATTGTTTACCAAAAAGTTCGCCAGTGGAGGCGGACCCGGTCACGAGGAGGAGGTTGCCAGTGGCGGCGGACCCGGTCACTAGGAGGAGGATGTCGCCCGTGGAGGGGAACCAGGGCACGAGGAGGAGGAGTTCGCCCGCGGAGGCGAACCAGGTCACAAGGAGGGGGTAGTCCGTGGTGGCGAACCAGGTCACGAAGCCGCCGGCAGTGGAAGTGGAAAGAGCCTTCAAGAGGCCGAGCCGGAGGACAGCGGGCAAGATGGCAAAGGAGAGACTTCTCCGGGGGTCCGTGGCGAGGTGCCTCAAGGACCCGACGACAAGGACGAAACTTCTCTGGGCTGGGCGGCAATGAAGGTCGGCGCCGGCCTCGCCTCTTTTTGGGAACCGGTTTTATTGCCAGCCAGGTTCCCTCAAAGAGAGAGCCCCGATCAGCATCAACCTCAGGAACACTACCGGTTTCCTCAGGCGATGATGGTGGCTGACGGGTTAACAGGAAGAGTGGCAGAGATTCTCAAAGCAACCCACATGTTGGGGTAAATTTCTGCCAGATTCTTTTCATGCAGGAAGGTCAAGAGTTCCATGTTTGTCACATTCTTTGATGGCAATGGTGGAAAATTGTCCATTTCCTTTGCAAGTTCTGTGCCATCAATGTCTGGCTGGCTATCATGGGTCAGAGCAGTACTTAGGGTTTGACACTGCTGTAGCAGGTCTTCTTCTCCCAGGTTGGGGAAATTGAGGAGTACACCAAACTTGTTATTAACCTCTCCAAGGTACTGAAATCTCTCATCAAGTGAAGAGATGGCAGTATGGAATCATCTGGAGACTCGTAGCCAAAGTGCCTTTTTGTGGTTCTCAACCGCTTTTGTTTGACTTCAGCCTCCACATTCATCTCGTCACACATCTTCTTTGCCGTTGTCTGTGCATCAGAAAATCCAGTGTTTCTGAAACTGGTGAGGGAATCTCTGGTTTTCTTCAGCAAGTCGACAGCCACATCAAGCTGCATGGAGGGTGACTGCATCAGTTTACTGACATACTGGATCTTGCTGAGAATGTCATACCATATGGCTGTACAGATGCAGAAGTGATAGGATCCAATCTCCTCAGCCAAAGACTGGGCTTCAACTCTCACCACAGGGCCTGCAGTTGTTTCCCTCACCTCCAGAAGAGCCTCTCTGACTTGCCCAGCCTGAGACCTTACTGCCTCAATGCTTTTATCCTGCTTTCCCATCTGATCTCAGCCCATGATTTCAGAGTGATTCTGCCATATTTCAGGAGGACATCCCACCTATGGTTGGAGGCTAAGAAGCAGCCTCAGCTACTGCCAGATTTAAAGTGTGGGCACCACACGGAACAAAAAAAGCCCTTGAGTTCAGCGGAAGCAACCTTGCCTGAACGCCTTTATTTTTTTCCTTCATGTTGGCGCCGTTGTCATAAGACTGGCCTCTGCAGTCCTCAAATGGTCCTCAGATCTTAAGTTCCTCCAGACTTTTTAGGATTAGAGATGATAAATGTTCTCCTGTTGACTCCAATGCAACAAGAAAGCCCAAGAAATGCTCTTTAACTTGAGGTATGTCTTCTTGTGACACTATCCTGACTATGACAGAGAGCTGTTCCTATTATTTTAGAACTGATGGAGTCTATCAGTCCATTTTGGATTGTTTTGCCCAGATAATTTACGTGACTGCCAGCTCGTCTTTCCACCCTACTGACATGCTGCTTCATCACTGGATACTATTTGGCCATAAGCTCCACCTCTTTCAGGGAATTTCCATTGTCTGGTTTATTCAATGTGTCTGTGGACCCCCTAAAAGCCATGTTTCTTTCAACTAAGGACTGAATAGTTGCCACCAATAGATGTAGAACGTCACGCCACCTTTTCCTCTCAGCCTCAGCGAGTGCCATCTCTTGTTTGTCTATTGTGAGCCCTTTCGCAAAACGGACTTCCAAGTCCTTCCATGTTAACATGTGAGCATTATGCTCCTGGCTATCTTCCTGGACCTTGAGCAAGTGACTTGCATTTTTCCAGTCATTTAGTCCTTTCCTATTGAGTTTATAATCTCTCTTGGAAAAGACTTTGCAGCAGAAGCAGTGCAAGCTGTCATCTTTTACAGAGTACATAAGCCAGCTTTTCTGACTTTTTCTCCATTGACTAAGAGGCTGTTAAAATATTCATGTTGACACCTTCGTCTGTCCTTTTGTTTAAGGAATGTGAAGCGGTTTTCAATTTGAAATGGACCTCTGTGAACCAACTCTGACCTTATCAGTTAGAGGAGATGGCCAGTCAGCAGGGTCTATTGGAGCAGCAGCAGGAGGAGCGCTTGATTCTGCTGCATCACTGCTGGGTTGTGCTGCTGAGGTGGAGGCGACAGGAGGAGCGCTTGATGCTGTCCAAGATTTGCTGGGGTGGTACTGAGAAACCTCAACAGCGCATCTGAAGAGAGAAGAGGAGTATGTGACACCAGTCTTATAATAAATATGATATGATACATACATATTCAAGAATAAAATGAAATAATATAAACAAAAAATCTAAGAGATACATGCATGATGTTCACTATACTGTACATGTATAATGTACAATGTACTTTTTCATTTTTATTGTCATTACAACGAAATGCTGATTAGCAGAATGCAAAGAAGCAGTAAACTGCAGCATAATATAGGTATAAGTTATGCTATAACATGAATGATGTGCACTTTCACACTGATGTAAAGTTTAACACTATAAACACACTTTAGACAATATGAACTGTAACACAACATACAGCTGGGCTTACAACTATAATATATAAAAGGCTTTAACTGACGTTAAAACTAACAGTTATTTTATTTATTGATCAGCAAAACATGTTATGCTAATGGTTAACGACGGTATCGTCATTCTGCAACAGACAAATAATGTCATGACATCATCTTTACTGTAATGTTACCTCTGTCTTTGTCTCATTTTTCCTCTTCTTCTTTTCTTCCTCCCCTGGGCACCAGACAGTTTGGGACGTTTTGACATGTTGTTGGACTTGTTGTCAAACAACATGTTGTCAACAACTGTACCCCCCCCAGTTAGCAGGTACAGTCTAATTAGTCTGGGGGAGGGCGTCTTTGGAAAGTAACGTTTCATCATTATTATTATTAATGTTCCTATTTAATAGGCTTTGCTATGCAGTTAAATTAATGTGGGCTTATTATCTTCATATTAAGACATAATACCAACTAGTTTTAAGAATAGTGGAAGTTACATTTTTTTTCTTCCCCCATTTGTGGCGCCCCCCGGATAGACAGCGCCCTTAACATTTGCCTATACTGCCTATTCCACGGTCCGGCCCTGTAGCATAATGTAGCAGATCCTGACAGTTTTTACTGAGCTTTGAAAATGTTGTTTTTCCTGATTTTGCACCTTCATCCAGAAATAATTTATTGAACAACCTAAGCTGACCTCATTTTTATGCTTAGGGTAGCTTAATTCTGATTTAATTTCATCTCATATCTATTCTTGTTTTGGTTGATTCATTTGTGTGAACCCTTTCACACTTTTTGGGCAGCTGTTCTAAAGCTAGTGTTTGGCAAATGAATGGCCTTTGATGTTATATTTGAACACGAGCCGCTATAGTTTATCGTTGAATAGGAGGTACAGAGGGACTGAGGGGTCCGGACCAACGAGTTGAATAAAGGATGGAGGGAGGGTAGTGACAGGAACACGGTCCATCGCGAAAGAAGGGCTAACATTGAACACTCAACAACGTTGAGCATTTCGCATTGATTTAATATTTTGTTAATTACCTCTGCCAAGGGAGGAGATTATGTTCTCACACCTGTTTGTTTGTCTGTCTGGCTGTTATCAAGATTACTAATTGACGGATTTCGTTCCTTTGATTCCTTTGATGTTCCATTGGGGGTTGAAGTTGGGGGCTCAGTTGGCGGAAGAGAGACGCTGAAGTGGAAGGCGTAAGAGACGATTGGCTAGAGTATTTGAGAGATATCAAGAGCGTTTGTTGGAGTTGTCGGAAGATTTAGAGGGGAAATCTGCGTGGATTTCTCCTAAACCTTGGATACCGTTTTAATAATAATAATAATAATAATAATAATACATTTTATTTTTGACGCACTGTATATTTAGATCACATCTCAAAGTGCTAAAAGTTTTGCTTTGTTCTTTCGATGTTTTGGACTGGAGAGGAACAGGATATGATGCAACAATGTTTGCTTGAGATAATTCCCAGCTGAA